>NW_026487918.1:0-11273 GCF_026875155.1 Cherax quadricarinatus | reverse complement strand
AAAAATTGATTGTAAATTTTTGTGGGGGTTTTTACTTGGAAAATATGAACATATTAGATAAAGATAGGGAAGTTTTTATTGCATTTATGGATTTAGAAAAGGCATATGAATAGAGGGATGAGGAAGCAATGTGGCAGATGTTCAAGGTATATGAATAGGTGGTAAGTTATTAAATGCGTAAAGAGTTTTTATGATGGATATGATCTCAGGTTAGGAGTGTAGAAGGTAGGGAGACTGACTTCCCGTAAAAAGTAGGTTTAGCAGGGATGTGTAATGTCACCATGGTTGTTTAATATATTTATAGAATGGGTATGTAAAGGTATAGTAAATGCAGGGTGTTTTGGGAGAGGGGTGGATTAAAATAATGGTGAATCAATTAAAAACATGGAAATTGACCAGTACTTTTTGCTGATGATATCTGTTATAGGAGATTCCTAAAGAAAAATTGCAAGTTAGTGGATGAGTTTGGGAATGTGTGTAAAGGATAGAAATTGAAAGTGAACATAGGAAAGAGTACAGGTGATGAGGGTTCAAATGATTTAGATAAAGAAAAATTGGATATCAAATTGGGGAGGAGGAGTATGGAAGAATGAATGTTTTCAGATATATGGGAGTTGACTGTGTCGCGGATGGATTTATGAGAGGATGAGGTTAATCTAGAATTGATGAGGAAAAAAGGTGAGATGGTGCGTTGAGGTATATGTGGAGTCAAAAAACGTTATCTATGGAGGCAAGAGAGGGAATGTATGAAAGTATAGTAGTACCAACACTCTTATATGGGTGTGAAGCTTGGGTGAACATGCAGAGCGAGGAGACGGTTGGAGGCAGCGGAGATGTCCTGTTAAGGGCAATGTGTGGTGTAAATATTATGCAGAAAATTCGAGTGTGGAAATTAGAGAAGGTTGGAGTTAATAAAAGTATTAGTCAGAGGGCGAAGAGGGGTTGTTGAGGTGGTTTGGTCATTTAGAGAGAATGGTCACAGTAGAATGACATGGAAGCATATAAATCTATAGGGAAGGAAGGCGGGGTAGGGGTCTCCTCGGAAAGGTTGGAGGGGGGGGTAAAGGGGGGTTTGGGGGAAAGGGGGCTGGATTTCCCAAAGCGTGGTGAGCGTTTTTAATAGGAGTGAAGGGAACGAAGGGTATTGGGGCCCTGACGACTGTTGGAGTGTGAGCAGGTAATATTTTTAAAGGGGTTTTCGGGAAAAACCGGTTTTTTTATAAGTGGGATTTGTTTGGGAAAAAAGGGGAAGTACAATCCTGCACTTTAAAGGGGTTTTGGGATTTTGGCATTTTTGGGGGGATTGTTGTGTATTTTTATATTTTTATCTTCTAGACTGTTGTTTTTCTGAGCACCTCGCAAAAACATGAAAATTGCAGTTGGTGAAGGGGTTTGAAGAATAAAGTATTTTCTTTTTGGGATTTTCTTTTTTTTGGGGTCACCCCGCCTCGGGGGGGAGGGCCGACTTGTTAAAAAAAAAAAAAAAAAAAAAAAAAAAATTTATTTGTGTTATTCTTGTATAATAAAAATTATATTGCAGCATCACAAATCTTTTTGATATTATTTAAATGAAATATTAGTGATTTTTAAAAGCATGGAACCAATGATTCCTCATTTATAACCGGGCTCAGTCCCCCGGCCTGCATTCAGCATGTTATTCTTTTGAATATCCTATTTTTGACTTAGGGGTTTTCAAAAAAAATACATCATAATTAGGATAAGGTTGAGCCATTTATATTTATGAAACAGAAAATCTTTTGGTTATCATGCTCTAACATTTGTACGGGGTGTCCACAAAACTTTCCCCCTGATTTCAAAAAGTAAACTGTAATTTATTGTAAAATTTTTCACATTTATATTTTCAATGGGTTTTTCATTCAGTTTCAGGGGGTATAGGGTAGCATTAAAGGCACTCAATTAAACGCCCCCGGTTGCCAGCAAACACGATGCAATAGCCCTTGGGCCCAACGCTCTGTACATATCGGGGATTTTTCATGTGAACTGCTTCAGTATTAAATTTTCAGCCCCCTCCAGGGTTGCGGGTAGTGGGTACGTAACTGTGCTCTTCACTTACCCCAAAGAAAGAATCAAAAAAGTTAGGTCCTGACCCACATCACATTGCGAGGTATCAAATGTTTTTAGATAAAAAAAAATTGGGTATCACTTTGGAGAGGGGGTAGGAAAAATGAATGTTTCAGATGTTTTTGGGAGTTTTTTCAGCAAAGGGGTTTAGGAGGATGGGGTTTAAACGTTAAAATTTAGAAGGAAAAAAGGGAATGGGCGTTGAGGTCCTGTGGAGACAAAAAACTTATCCATGGGGGCAGAGAAGGGAATGTATCAAGTTTATGGTAAAAAATTTTATAGGGTATGAAGCGGGGTTGCAACTACTGCGCGGGGGGGGCGGGAGGCAGTGGAATGTCCGTCTAAGGGAAATGTGTGGTGTAAATATTATGCAAAAATTTAGAGGGGGAAAATTAGGAGGTATGGAGTTACAAAAAGTATTATCGGGGGCTAAAGGGGGGTTGTTGAGTGGTTTGGTCATTTAGAGAAATGGATCAAAGTAAATGACTTGGGGCGAAAATCTTGGGGGGAGAAAGGGCGGGGTAGGGGTCACCCTAAAAAGGTTGGGGGGGGGGGGGGAAGGGGTTTTTGTGGGCGAGTGTTTTGGACTTTCCAGCACATTTTGGAGCAGTTAGATGGGGTGAATGGAACGAAGGGCTTTTGGGACCTGATGGCTTTTGGAGGTGAGCAGGTAATATTTAGTGAAGAGATCAAGAAACCCTAGGTATAGGTTGGTAGACGCAACCGCCCAGGGGGGTACTCCGCCTTCCAGGTGAGTTAAAACGAAACCCTGTAATTTGTTTTACAGATGGAATTGCGGTTTTTTGTCTGTCTCATAATATGAAAGATTCAGGTACGCTTGTACTTCTCTTCACTGGCACGCAATTAAGTGTACAAGCATAATATATAATATCACACACCCCTTTGGGTTTTTGCTATTTTCTTTCTAGTTCTTGTTCTTGTTTTTTCCCTCTTATCTCAGGGGGAAGGGGAAACCCAAATTTTTTCCCCATAAGCCATCGGGTTGAAGAGGCGCTAAATGCTGGGAGCAAGGGGTGTAACCTTTCTCCCCTATTTTACTAAATGACAAGGAGAACTTTTTTTCTCCTTTTGGGCCCCCGCCTCGGTGGGATACGGCGGTGTGTTGAAAAAAGAAGAAAGATTCAAGGAACCAGTTTTTTTTTATCCACTTGGTAACTGGAAATGGGAATACAGTGCCCGCACTTTAAAAGGGGGGGTTTGGGATATTGGCAAATTTTGAAGGGTATATTTAATCTTTATACATAATGCTTCAAACGTTTTTATCTGGGGACCTCTGCAAGACCTGATTTGGTTTAAGGGGAAATGTTGAATGGAAAGCATTTCCTTTTTTGGGTCCCGCGCCCCGGGGGGAACGCCCACTTGTTTAAAAAAAAAAATTAATTGAAGAAAGCACAAAAAAATGCACATAGGGGAAAAAAAGCTATGATGATGTTTCGGTCTGTCTTGGACCATTAACAAGTTTCCCAAAAGAAGGTGAAAGGGAAAGAAGCTAGTAGTTAGGGGAGAGGCCCCTGCCTTTCCCCCTTTTGTTTTACTAGTTAATGGCCAAGTTGGACCAAAATGTTGTCATAAGTTTTTTTCCTTGTTCAGTTAAATTTTTGTATTGTTGGGTCAGGATTGTTTTTTTATTCTTTAATTGATGATAAGCTTTAATGTGTAGGAAAATGGATATTTGTTTAAAAAATCTGATAAAAAAAAATCTAAAAAACCCGTTTTCTTTTTCAACACCAATTTTCAGACACCCCAAAATTTCTTTCCCTTTTCAGGTTTCTTTGAATTATCTTTGAATGACTTTTTTATTCTTTTTTTTTTCTGTGGGACGGTGGACATGGGCCTCATATTTTTGTATTTTAATTAAATCAATTTTACTATTTAAATTTCATTACTCTAATTTAAGTAATTGTCCCAATTTTTTTCCTTCCCAAAAAATGTTTTAAAAATGAGAAAGACTTTGACAGAAAGTTAAAAAAAAGGTTAAAAAAAAGAGAAGAAGACTGAAAATTTTATCCTTAAGACTCATAAGAACTAAAGGAGGTACACTGCAGCAGGCCTATTGGCCCATTACTAGGCAGGTCCTACATATCCATCCTATAACAAAATATTTGAACAACCCAATTTTCAATGCTACCCAGAAATTAGTTTTGATATTTCTATTTACTCCTGTGCAAGTCCCATCAAATCTAACACTTCACCCATGTATTATCCCAACCTAAAGTTGAAACTACCCCAGGTTTTAGTTCAATAAAACCCTATAGGTAGACCGTTCCACCGTCAACTACCTATTACAAACCAGTACTTCATATATTCCTTTCATTATCTAAACTTATCTAATTTGAATCCATAATTGTGGGTTCTCTCTTGGAGAGACATCCTTAAGACCTTATTTTTATCCCCTTTGTTTATACCCATCTTCCATTACACATCTTCAAATCATGTCCCCTCTTCTTATTCTTACAAGGGAATGTAATTTATGGGACTTCAATCTTTCTTCATATGGAATGATTTCTAATGCTATGTATCAATTTATGTCATTCTTCGCTGAATGTTTTCTATCGAATTTATATCTATTCTGTGATATGGAGAGCGCGCTGAGCTGCGGATTAGGGTGAGGCCTTACATAGGATGTATACAGCTGTAATATAACTGCTGATTTTCAGTTGCTTACACTTTTGATATTAATCCCAGTAATCTGGTTTACCTTATTACGTACGCTTAGGCATTGCTGTCTTGGTTTAAGGTTGCTTCTTACCATAACCCAAGTCCTTTTTGCGTCTGTTTTGGCTAAGTTTAATTATTTAACTGTATGTGCTGGGTTATGGACACTCTGAGCTTCAGTACCTTGCTTTTTATCTGCATTGAACTGCATTTGCACTTTTCTGACCAGGTATTGCGTTTGTCTATATCCTCTGAGGTTCCTGATTTCTACGTTTGAAAACAATTATCCTATCTATCTTTGTGTCATCGGTGAATTTGTCATTTCACTGGTAATTCCCTCATCATGATCATTGATATATATTATCAACATCAGGCCTGAGCTGATTCCCTGTGGAACGCCACTCGTTACAGGATCCCCACTCTCTTCAATACAGGTGCCTCCTCGTTTTACGATGTTCGACTTAATGATATTTCAGCTTTACGATGGTGCAGTAGCAATGCACATCATTAGTCATTAAACTTGATAGGATAAAAATGTATTCATTAGTATTTCCTTTTCAGTACTGGTATTTAGTTAGTGTTTCCAGTAACAAAATTTATTACTCGTTATCATATACAGTGGACCCCGGATTTCATACTTAATTGGAAACATACGAAAACGAAGTAAATATTTCCATAAAAAATAATGTAAATCCAATTAATCTGTTCCGACTCAAAATTATTCACATAAAAAATTAATTATTTTAAAGGATAAACTATAGTTTACTTACAGAAAACAGTGTGAAATATTTTTTTTTTTTTTTTAGAGTCAGCCATCTTCCATCGGAGGCGGTGACCAAAAGAAAGAAAATCCCTAGAAAGAAAAATACTTTCTCATCATTAACACTTTCTCTCATCACACATAATCACTGTTTTTGCAGAGGTGCTCAGAATACAACAGTTTAGAAGCATATAAAGTACACAACATATCCATCCAAACTGCCAATATCCCAAACCCTATTTTTAATGATAATGAACATTACGTATCTTTATTGAAAGATCTTGTGGCGTATTGAAGAACGGGCAGGTGAGGGGGAGAGAGTTGAGGTTATTGTTTGGAAGGGAAATCCTTATAGGACTTAAAGTGTATCAAAGCCCTCTCTTGTGTAATTCTCTTCTTTGTCTTTTACTGGCACTGGACCCCTGTTCAGCTAATAATCTGTCCAGCGTGCTCTGTTTCTGGCGTCTCTTTAAAGATTTGCTAAAATGGGTCAAGGTATTGTCATGAACATGTCAGTGCTAACGTGATGTCCCCATTGTCATGTGACTAAATGTTAAGCCGTTGCCTCATCCCCCCGCGCCAAGCTATGTCGCCCGAGACAACATAGACTATAATAAGAATGTCTGCAACATCCGATACCCTCGAACACTTTCGCATCTCCACTCTCGCGTCCCTTAATCATCTCGACCAGCACCACCGGCCACTTCTCCCCTCTCTGTTCCTCCTCCCTGAAGCAATTTCTGTCAGCTGCAGTCTGTTGCAGTTTCAGGTGAAGGTCTTGCCAGCTCTTCAGTGGTTAGCCCTACTTCCCTGTGGTCTTCCACCAACTCTTCCACTTCCTGTTGCTCACA
The DNA here is from genome assembly GCF_026875155.1 of Cherax quadricarinatus. NCBI lineage: Eukaryota > Metazoa > Arthropoda > Malacostraca > Decapoda > Parastacidae > Cherax > Cherax quadricarinatus. The sequence continues at coordinate 4,904 of NW_026487918.1, read as the reverse complement.
TCCAACCCTATGGATTCCCCAGAGAGACTGTACATTCAACAACAGGCCATGGGTTGACAGGGTCAGCCTCATACCCTTCAAAATCTTTGCCGAGGACACATTTGGGGCACAATATTCTCCAAGGATGAGTTCAATGTCCTGGAAGTCAATTCCTGCCAAGCCTTACCTATAAGGCTTATGCATTGGGGTATTGATGTGATCCCTCCAGGAACTCCTTAGTTTCAATTCGTGTCTGAGGTTCACCTTCAAAGCACCTTTTGAAAGCATTGCTAGGTGTAGAGTTTTTTGTGAAAAAAGTAGAAATGGACCTGCTGGGTTCCATGGGCTGGATGAGAGAGGAGTGTGCTAGGAGGCAAGACTTCACTGTTATAAAATGAAAGTCCTAAACAATTGGTCTTCCAAGTCTGGAGGATGAGTAGGGAGCATGTCCAGTACCAGGAGCACTTGAGTGGCAATTTATTTTTCCGGAGGTATTTTTATCTCACTCAGGCCAAAACTTCATGGACCCAGTCAATGAAAATTTTGCCTCGTGACCCATGCCGTTTTATTAGCTTTCCACCAACACACACAATTTCTCGTGACAAACATTTGTTTTCTTGAACACTGGGATTTTCAGAGTGATTACGACCAGTAAAGGATACACTTTGAACCCACCCACTAGGCGTTACATACAGAACAAAAGAGTTAGATTATTCTTCATGGCTTCTTGTGTCCTGGCAGTGCCTTTTCCTCCGTGTGAATGTAGGTCTTCTTTGGCATTTTCTTCAAAAAGAGGCCTGTCTCATCACAGTTGAACAGTGTTGGGGGAGGAATCTGCAGGCCTCCACGTACTCTTTGAAATTTCTCAACGAATTTTCGGCCGCAGGTTTGTCTGAACTTGCAAACCTCACCATGCCTTACAACAACTGTGTATGGCCACTGTACTTCTTGAATTGTTGAACCAGCTCGGCTGGCTTTAATTCACTAACTGGCAGCACTAAGTTCTGGAATTTTCTTTACGAGATCTGCTATGCAACTGCCTGGCCTTTTGCAAATGATTCGACTCCGCCAGCACTATCTCCTGCTAACTGTTTTTCGCTGATCCACACTAACAACATCTTCTCCACATCTTCGGATTGTTTTGTGAATCTCTGTTTAATTTGTAAATTCCCCTTTCACATCTTAGCTTCCTTGATTTCTACTCTTTTCTTTGCCATGGTGGAATAGACTGTGGATTTTTTTAGACTGTCATCTTCCTGCAAGCTCGGACTTAAACGTACCCCACTTTCATATTTTTCTCAATCTCTTTTGGAATTTATTGTGATTCTCTCTTTACCAAAGGGCTGGCACTTGGAGATTTCTTTGGGCCATGGTGGCTTACTTCGCAGTCGCAGTTGATAAACAAGCCAAAAATTGCGAAATGTTTTGGATGAATGATACTCAATCAGTGACAGAGCCAGGAATGAGGCGGCATCCTGGCAGGCGGAGGGATGCGTCTGATTTACTAATTCCCGGACAAGGTTAACCAACATCCAGAAACAAAATTTTTGCCAAAAAAAGTGTTCTAAATTCTGAAAGTTCAATATCTGGTTGGGTGTGAAATCTGGGGTTCCACTGTTTCATATTAGACTTAGGATATTTTTTAACTTATGATGGGTTCATCGCAAGTAACTCTATTGTAAGTCAGGAATCACTGTAGAACGATTTGAGGTTGCAATTGTACAACTCTCTCTACCTATTTCAGTTATTCAGTAAAGAGTTTTTCACTTTCCGATTTAACTCAAGCATGCTTATGATAATGAATAAAATTGGTACAATATCGTGACTGGACAGACAAACTAGCCCACACATAGGAGAATGAAATTTTGAGGACATTTTAGTATGAAGGTTAATGGTCCAGTTCAGACTAAATGTCGTCATAAGTTTCATTCTCCTATTTGTGGGTATTTGCATAATGTTTATGATATTGACTCCAAATATTGCTTATTTGCTTAATGTACTGCTTTACCTTACCTTATGTTAATAAATAATATCTGTGTTGCAGTATTGTATTCATTAATGGACAGAATTTTTTTCTCAAAAATTTTCATTGCCTGAAAAGTATAGCATTTCTTTTGTGAAAGAATATTTTAAGACATGTGATGTACTGTATATTTACAGTTTCTGATTTTCAAGTGTTGAGTTTGTATAGTTTTGGTTTTCAGGCTTGTTCGCTTATATACATTTGTTACAGTATGGTAATTACTAATACCGACAAGATGAGATTAGACGCACGTGCAAATCTGGGTGTCTGTATTTTTTGTCATTGTTCACCATCCATTGGCTTTATCATTACAAATTAAGGGCATAATAGGAGGTAATCAGTTCCCCTCAGCCTTGGTGTGAAGAGTACCTTAGTTTTTGAGCCCATCTCAACTCCAAGTCAGAAGGAACTGATTACCTCGTATTTGTAATGTCGTCTTCAGTCTTCCAGTATGTGCTGATTTTGTATTGATAGAGCACTTGATGCATATCATCTACAATAAAGATACCAGATGTTGCATATGTCTAATTTTTCGTTATTACAGTCTGGAGAGCAGCATTCAGGAAAACTAGTCAGGACATCTATTTAAAACACTTCTTTGTATACGAGACCAATTCTTTTGTTAAGGAACAACTGAAGGAGGGTGTGTGATGTTGCGTTTAAAACTGTTGTGTAAGCCACCCTTCTGGCAAGACAGTGTGTAGAGTGAAATGATGGTGATTGAAAGTTTTTCCTTTTCCGGGCCACCCTGCCTTGGTGGGAATCGTCCAGTGTGATAATAATATAATACTATACAAGCACACATCTACTTAGGTTGGCTTAGTTCAAACCCTACCCATTCTCAAAAACTTAACGGAAAACTTTGACGAGTACTTCACTTATTGGCATTACTGCTTTAGATTTTTCCAGTACATACTAAAAGTGATAACATAAAATTATGGGGATAAACTCTGTGTATTGCTATTATAGTGAAGTGTAATGTGAATAACAGTATATTAGGTGAAGATAAGGCTATGTTATTTAATAAGTAAAGATTCTTCTCTTATTGTGGGTTTCATCTTGGGGTGGGTATGTTGTTCCTGATCAACATCATTCCTCAGCACGTGCTAACCCTGTATGATCACAGGGATCTCCCACCAGAGTTTAGTGGCTTATTCACACTACGTCATTGGTTCCATCCTCTCCTTTGCAGATATCGTTTGTTGGGTTCCAGCTGTTTCCACTTTCTGAACACTTGGGGGTAAGCATTTTCATGTTTTTGGAGGATTGATTTTTTTTATTTTTTTGTACTATATGTTGAGGTAGTTTTTTGTTAATTGCCATTTTAAATGCTTCAAATTTTTCTCAGGTTCTTCAAGGACATTTTGAATTTTTTTGTACATACAGGTAATATTTCATTTAACGAACTCACAGAGGGTACGCACATGGCAGTAATGCGCAGTTGTCGGTGGAGATGGTTTTTGTGGGATCTAAATAATGGACACTTCTATAGCCATGTACCCATTTGTTGTTTTCAAATTGGACTGACAAGTGGATTTGGTTCATATTTCTGGGGTCCTTTAAAATGATGTGTGAAAATCATGGGTTTATTGAAAATGTGCTCACATAAAGGTTCAAATACCTCATTGCTGATACAGTAACTTACGATTGATATAAAATTGTGCATGTAATATAAGGAAAGACTACAGTGATGAGTGATAACAAACTTTATGTAATGAAAAGATTTGGATATCAGGTTGGAGGGAGGAAGTGAATGTATTCAGATTATTTGGGAGTGGACTTTTCGCAGTTGTGGTCAATGAAATATGAGGTAATCATTAGAATTGTTAGGGGAAAAAAAGGTTAAGTGATGCACTGGGGAGGTTGTGGAGATGAACATTAACCTGTGGACGCATAGAGGGGTATGTCTGAGTGTATAGAAGGGGAAGTGTAAAATCATCTCAGTGGGGAGCCAGGGGTGACAGTGGGGGACAATAAGGGGGTAACATTGTATCTAACATCCGGGGGTTCCCAGACTATTCAAACCTTCTTAACCAGAAGATTTCAGAAACACGGTGGAACACGTGTAGAGCTTCAAGGGAAACTGGACAAGTATCTTCACCAGGTGCCAGGGCTGTGATGGATATGTGGGGGCAGCAGGCCTCCTAGCCGCACAGTCAGGTTTGACTAGGCAAGCACAGAAGAGTGGACCATGGCCAGGTCCCAGAGAGTAGTCAAAACTCTGGGAGCTCCTCAAAGGTATATCGAATGTAATGCTCATTTATGGGTGTGAAGCAGCATAGTGTGGTAAAATGTTGCAACAAGGAGAAGGTGGAGGCAGTGGAGATGTCATGGGTGAGGGCATTGTGCTGTGTGAATATTTAATGGCAGAGAAATCCATAGATTGGGAAAATTAAGAGGTGCGGGGTTACTTAAATTATTATTATAATCAAAAGAAAGGCTAAGCCACATGGACTATTCAGCGCTGCAGGGCAGGAAGGGAAAATGCGAGGGATCAGGTGGCAAATGGGGAGATGGCTGTTGAGGCAAAACAGTTAAGGGCTAACAGCGGGGCAGTGGATGGTGAAAGGTGAAAGGGCAGCAAGGAGACTGAAACCAGGAAAGGGCTGGAGGGGGTGTGTGAAAAGTAATCATCAGAGTTTGTGGAGTAAATCAGTCGTTGTCAAGATGTCAATGAGAGAGTCAGGATTAAAGGAGGGTCCATCAGCAACCAGAAGGGAAGGTAAGAGAGAGTAGGAGAACGAAGACGAGTTGGAGGTAACATTTCTGCGAGTGCTCGTTGATAGAGAGGGCAGTCTAACGAATGTGGCTAATCGATCTGGATACTTGACACTGCTCACAGAGAGGAACGGGTGCCTCTCCATGAGTACCATGGTAAGACGAGTGTGGCCAATGCGAAGGC
>NW_026487916.1:0-11536 GCF_026875155.1 Cherax quadricarinatus | reverse complement strand
AATGGCTCCTCAACCTCCACATACAGACCCCCCCACTATCATAAACATATAGTCCAAGATTCATACCCACAGCAGCGCACATGCCACCAACCGCACCATGTACCTAGCCACACAGGCGCAGGCAGCAAAAAACCTCTAACCAGAACCTAACACTACTCCATTCCACAATTTGCAAAACACATCTGAACAGCACATATCAAGCCACTTTCATCCTAACACTGGGCACATGCCCCTCTCTCAAGGAGCACGCTATTTTGGTTCCCCCAGACACACACGCCATTAACCGTCGCTGCCATCAAGCAGCAGACCTCATCACACCTTCCACGACATTCCCGCCCCTGTCTAAACCCCCCCTCACTTCTGGCAAAGGGTTTCCCCCCTTTGTTGCCCCACTTGTACTTTTGCATGCCCACTTGGCCCTGGGGGCCACGTTTGCCATGCTCTCCAACGCACGAACCCCGTGCCACCTGGCACCACCAACTGTCGCTGCTCCCTCCATTAGCACACCGCCCCTCCCCACTACCGATGCTTTTTTCCCCTGTTCGTTTGAGCCGGCGTCAGGACGTCGTCAGAGTCCGACAATGCTGCAGCCCTCTTCCTCGTCCCAGCATCCTCCTCCATGTTTGTGACCGGATCGTCCACACGATGTACCCCCACCACCACCTTCGTTTTCTGCCTTCTGACGAGGGGTCACCACGTCCCGCCAGCCCCACCGCACCAACAACCTCCTTCTGCTGCTGCTCGACCGCCACAGACACAATCTCCGGACTGGCCGTCGTCACAGCCGGGGAGACCACATCCGTAGATGAGAACAGGGTATGCAAAACAGACGCTATTGTTGCATCCAAGTCCTCCACTTCCACCGTCACCTGGTCTCCCCGGAAGCCTGCTGTACCACCAGCGATGCAGGTGACTCGAGAGACGACAGCTCCAGATTCGACCCCACCACTGGCTCCTCAATCTCCTCATTTCCAAAGCCGACCGTGCCACCATCTCCTTTTCGTCCACGTAAAGGGAGCCTCCTGCCCATCTTCATTTGTTGATCCACCGGCTGGCCTTCTGGCCTGCCCGCGCTGCCCACACCTGCTGCCATATGATCATATTTACCGCAGAGGCGACACGTCCGTCGTTGACCAGCATAAAAACACCATGACCTGTGTGCGGAAGTCATCAAGGTACACATACGATGGTATGGCCCGGCGTAGAGACATCTTTAGGGTAAAAAGAACCGTCTGGGAGACCAACATACGCCCCAGCCACCCGCCAAAGCCTTGTTTAGCCATGTGTATCACTCCGTATCTTCTGAAAACACTGCGGAGATCTGTTGCATCGGCCTCGAAGGGCACATTGCGTAGTTTCACCCACGTATATTGTCGAGAGACATCCACCATAAAAGCACATGCACGTCAGGGGACACATCTACGCGAGGGTCTTGGAACTGCTCAACCAGCGCTCGTACACTGGCTCGTAGAGTAGTTTTACAAATATCCGGTATGCGCCATTTAAAGCCACACCATACAAATCCCTGTCCGCAATACAATAAGTGTCACGGATAATCTTAGGTAGCAAAACTTGTTCATTCTCAGGCGTAATCGCCCCCCGAACAAGCTGTATACCAACGGTATTCACCCGCCTCCTCACGCTGAATACCATGACATCACCGGATAGCTTGCTAGACTGTCAGCAGAGAGGTATGAGGCACGTCCACACTCCCTGGCAGCTAGGTCGCAAATCGCGGGGTGTATCAGGGAGATAAGATGTTTTCTAATGGTAGTTTTGAAGGTGATGAATGTGTCTGCAGTTCTAGAGTTCTCAGGTAGGGTATTCCAGATTTTAGGACCTTTGACATACATTGAATTTTTGTAAAGGTTTAGTCGGACACGGGGAATGTCGTAGAGATGTTTGTGTCTGGTGTTATGCCTGTGGGTTCTGTCACAAACTATTCAAGAAAGCGTTTTAGGTCAAGGTTGATATTAGGGTTTAGGCCATGGTAGATATAGATTGCACGTAGTAAGTGATGGATGTTACTGAACTGGGAGTAGGTTTTTAGATCTATGAAGAGAGGGGGTGTGTTGCCAGGGATGGGATTTAGTGATTGATTCTTACTGCAGCTTTTTGTTGGGTTATTATTGGCTTTAGTGGTTGCTGCAGTTGATCCACAAGCACAAATGCATAGGTGAGGTATGGATAAATAAGTGAGTTGGTATAAGTGTGAGAAGAGGGGCATTTTGCAGCACGTAGTATCGTAATCTTGGAGAGGATCCCAACCATTTTGGATACTTTTTTGGGCTAATATGCTGGATATGGGTGCTGAAATTCAGGTTGGTTGTCAAGTATAAGCTAGAATTTCCCCCATTATTTATGGTAATTAGAGTGTTGTTAATTTGGTGCATCTCTGCTCTGCTACCAAACATAATATAGTAGGTTTTGCTCAGTGTTAGCATAAGTTTATTGGCTGTCATCCAAGTCGATATTTTAATCAGCTCCTCATTTCACAATGGTGTTGAGGGTTGGGCAAAGATTAGGGTGAGAGATGACATAAGTCGTGTCATCAGCAAAGAGAATGGGTTTCAGGTGTTGTGGATATGTTTGAAGGTCATGATGTATATTGAGGATAGAGCAGGGGACCAAGGACACTTCCCTGCGGAACTCCAGTTTTCAAGGTGGCTCAGTGGCCGTGTTGCTTGATGCTGTGCTTTAATGGTGACGTTACTGATACTCACATTAAACTATAATGTAAGATTTGGAAAATTGCAAGGCCATGGCCTCTTATACCGTAGTGATCAGTTTGTGGGTAGGAATTGTCGTGGCTTAACTGTGTCAAAAGCATTTTCTTAGGTCAATAAAAATTCCTAGTGGATTTTTCCTTATTTCCATGCTGTTGTAAAGCAGATCTAGCATTTTTATGATTGCATCTCATTAGTGTTTTATTTTTCCTGATCCAAATGGGCAGGGGTTGAGTTTGTTTTGATGGCTGTTATAATGAATACAGTCTCTGTGCCTCACGAGTTTCTCAAAGAATTTTGGAATAGACAATGGTAAGTTAATATGGGCCTTATAGTTGGTTTAACTCTGTAGGGTCACCCCTTTATGTATTGGTGTAACCTTGCCATCTTGGTAGGTTCGGGACAGGTGCTAGTCTCTATTGATCTTGTTAAAAAGTAATGAATAGATGCGAAAGGACATGAGCCGCTCTTTGTACAGTAATGGTGGGACATGAGACAGAATTCCCGGATATTAATTTTTTAAGTGACTTTATGATCTCAATGACTTCGTGGGCTCAGTTGGTGCAAGATAGAAGGAATTAGGGAAATTTCCTCTAGGTTGTCACACGGGTATGGGCATTGGTATGTGGGATTTACTGGCGAGATTGTCCATAGTTTGAGAAGATGTCGTTTATGTCTTGTCAGCTGTGTCAGTGGGAGTGTTAGCGGTGTTTCATTAGGTTGAGTGGGGTCATTTGTGGCGGGGGGGGTGTCCTTCATTCGCCTACCAATCCCCCCCAGGTTTAGTTAGAAATAATCTTGGTTTTTCTCAGTTTGTGGGGTCCCTAGAATCTGAGAGGAGTGTTTTCCAGGGCTTTTTTATATATCCGCTAGTTGTCTGTGAATCTACTGGTGTAGTATAGTTGTTTGGCTTTTTTTTATTACTTTGGTGAGAGCTGACGAATAGTGTTTAAGATATCTTTGTATATTAAGCCACTGTCTATATTGCTTTTTCATATTGGTGTTTCTTGTTCAATGGTTTTCAGAAGGTGTGGGTTAGCATGGGCAACCCAAGCCGTTTGTTTGTTATCTGTTTTGTTTTTATGGACAATGTTTGTGTATAGTCTAAGTAATTTGTTAAGAAAAAATGGTCTGTCCAGTCATCAATACCATTGGCCTTGGAGAATTCTGTAGGCCAATCAACAGTCTCTAGGTCTGCTGTGAACTTCCTTACTGAGGCCTCGTCATGGAGTCTAAATGAGACTTTGTTGTATTCAAGTGGTGGTTTACTAATGTTAGTCAGGAGGAAGGTAGGGTAGTGGTCTGTAGTGCTATCTGTGATTATCCCTGATTTAAGGGGGGCTAGTATATGGTCCATATGTGGTCTATTATGGTTGCAATTGTCTCAGTGAGCCTGGTTGGTTTAGTTATTGTTGGTGTGAGAAGCGAGTTGTTCATATTGTTGGTGTGAGAAGCGAGTTGTTCATATTGTTGATGAAATCAGTTACAGGCTGATCATCTAGTAAGCCAAGGTTGATGTTGAGTCTCCAGCTAAGAGAAGGTGGTGCTTATTCATTTGTCTGTTTGTTATTAGTGACTTTAATTTCTCACTGAAATTTGGGATGTTTGTGTGAGGTATCCGGTAAATGGCACCGATTGTTATAGGCGTCTTAAGGTGTTTTACAGTAAAATTAGCAAAATTGTATTCCCCATATACACACTAAAGCAAGTGGTGCCTAAGACAAGATAATTGGTTAGAGTATTAGATTGCAATACCACCCCCAACTTGTTTGTTCTGCGGGTTGTGAATTGCTGTGTATCCTGGTAGAGAGGGGTAGATTCTATGTGTCTCCTGCTTTAACCAGGTCTCAGTAAGAATATGCAGGGAAGGGTGTCTTTAGTGATTCAAGGAGAGCTAGGAGTCAAATAGTGTTTGCTTAAGGACCTGATGTTGTAGTTAAAAGTACTGATAGACTTTTAGCACTGTTTAAGGATAGTGGTGGCTTGTGATGCTGTGTATAAAGGAAGTTACTTTCAAAGAGGTTTTGATTGGGTGTCAGATTATGGAGGTTTAGATCAGGGGTAACGTGATAAATCATCTTTAGGTTTAAATTATGGTTATTTTAGATCCTGAGTTGTGTGTTGGTTCTTACTATGATATCTGAGTGGTTTGGAAGTTTGGACAAGTATATAGTAGAGTATTTTGGTCATGTAGGGTATAGTCACTACTACACATTAATGAGTTCGATGTGTCTATGTGTTGTGCTGGGAATGAACTAAAGTACAACTAGGTATAAACTAGTAAATATAAAAATACAATTAAAAATAGAACAGACTCTCACTTGTAAAATTGCACTAAGGGTATAATAATGACTTTTTGGGTCTATGTTTTTGAGCTAGAGTAGTGAGCTAGTACAATAGGTTTTAATCTAATAATTAAAAGTACAAATTAAAAATAGCACTAGTATCTCACTAGTTAATTGCTCTATGGTCTAATATAGTGAAATTTTGGTATTGACTATGTTCATTGAGTTAGAATGAGTATGGTACAAACTGAATTTAATCTAATATATAAAAATACAAATTAAAAGTTAGCACAGTCTCTCACTAGTAATTGTACACTATGGTCTAATATAGTTGGAATTTGGTATTGACTATGTTTGAGCTTAGAAAGAGCTATAGGTACATAACAACTTTAGTTAATAATATTAAAAATACAAATTACAAATAGCACCAGTCTCTCACTAGTAATTGCACTATGGTTAGTATAGTGAATTTGGTATTTGACTTGTATTGAGCTAGAAGAATGAGCTAGGTAAAAAACTGTGGATTAATTATTTAATTATAATAAAGGAACAGACTCTCATTGTAATTGCACTAAGGTCTATATATAAGTTGTTTACAAAATTAGAGTATAATTAGATTAATAGACAGGTAAATACACAAAAATTAACGGTTAGCAAAATAATAATAACAAAAAAAAATGATAAAAACTGATAAATGCCCCGCAATGACTAGAGAGAGCGTCCATATAATTTGCTAGTAAGATGCGTAGACAGGATGATATAAAAGTTGTAGGTTGAAAATATCTAGGTTTAAAATAAGTATGGAATAAAAATGGTCAATAAAAGAAGTTTACAATAAGTTTGATCAATATAGTTTTAAAGTAAAATTGGGCAATAATAGGATTTAGAATAAAATTGGGGCAATTGGTATTTTTAAAGTGAGGTTGAATATTGAGAAAGTTATGGTTAGTTTATAAAAAAATTAAGATGGAAACAGTGATGTGGTAAGTTGTAAAAAAGGAGATAGATTCTGTAGATATTAAATACAATTAAGACTATGAGGTTAGATGGTCGTTGAATACAACAATGACAATTAAAAGTAGTTGGAGTATTAGAATTTTAGGGTGGGCACAAATTTATGGACAATATAAAACACTAACGGTGTGGACTATGGGTATTATCTGCCACTTTCCTCTGATTCTGTTAGTCCAGCCTTCACTTAGGAATGTTTTAAGTCATTTTCTGTGGAGATTGAAGTAATCTCTTCCCAGTGGCCATGTTTCCTAAACTGCTATTTTTTCCATCCCTCACAAAGCACTGGTTGGATTTTTTGGGCCATTAGCGCAATTTTCTTAGCGATATAAAGAAGATTTTGTCTCGTTTTGGTAGGCACTCATTGACGTAAACATCAGTTTTCATAGAAATAGATGTTTTTAGTGGTTGTTTCTTTGTAAGCTTGTTTGGCATTTTAACAGCCCGTTTTTTACTGTTGATAGCCCCATCGTTTGAATCCTTTAAGTCATCATACATTATGTTAAGGCGAAGGTGGTCCTTGTTAAGCTGTAAGGGTGGTCTCCATGTGAGGTTCTTGGGTGACTGCGGGTGGCGAGATGTTTGCTGTTAACTACAAAACAGTGTCAGATAGCTGCTGTTGGTTCATTATGTTACGTCTGAAGGTGGTTTATGACATTGGCATGTTGGTTGGTCACTCTTGATCTTTCCTCTGTATAATGTTGGAGTAAGTGGGGGCTTGTTCTTTTAGAGTGTTGATGGTTGTCTAGGGACGGGTTGGGGTGTTGCTTTGTTGTTCTAGAGTGTCATAGTTAATGTTCTAGAGCAGTGATCTTGTTGAGGTTAATCTGCATTGCTAGCCTTTGTTCCTTGCATTTTTGAGTTAGTTTTGGTGATCGTTTGGTTCTGAATCATAAGGAGTTTAGGCTATTTCTGGGTCGGTGATTTCTTGACAATCAAATACTGGGAAGGAGTTATATTGGAATGTGTGGTGGCCATGTTTGTTGTTGTCTGTCGTTTGTGTTGTGGTGATGTCGGTGGGTGATGAGGGTTGGGTTCCTGGCTGGCAGTACTAAAGTTTTCCTCGTGTTATTATGCTCTCACTTTGATGTTAGGAGTCCTTAGCTGGTTACTGGATCTTCTTTGTATTGTTCTGACCCTTGTCATTGGCTGTGGCTTCGGGTGAATAGTAGGCGATGGGTGGTTGGGTGAATGTTGTGGAGTATCACTTCAGTGGCAGTGGGGTAGGAGTTGCTTAGAAAACGAAGTCCTTATTAGTTGGTTAATTTGTGAACTTTGGCGTGTTTCTGCAGTTGCTTTATATCATTCTGGGTATCCACACATATTAGTGTTATGCAGGTCTTGATTAGCGTATCACTGGGCTGCTGGCGAACCTCAGGTAGAAGTAAAATAGAGGACAAGTTCCTGTTGCCACACCCCCCCCCCTCCCCCCCCCCCCCCCCCCGCCGCTGCTGCTGCCCGAACAGGTACAGGACTTACCCAAAATTTACAATACCTTAAATAAGAATAATATAATAGGTAATTACATTCAAAACTGATGTGGACCACGTTTACCTGGAGTGAGAGTTACCGGAGAGAGTTTCGAGGTCAAACGCCCCAGCGGCCGGTCTGTGACAGGCCTCCTGGTGGATCAGCCACTGATCAACCAGGCCTGTTGCTGCTGAGGCTGCACGCAAACAACGTACGAGCCACAGCCCGTGATCAGGAACTGACTTTAGGTGCTTGTCAGTAGTGAGCTGAAGCACTGCCAGGGGTCTGTTGGTAATCCCCCTTATTGTGCTGGCGGGGCAGTTGAACAGTCTCGGGCCCTGGACACTTATGTTTTGGTCTCTTAACTGTTGCTAGTGCACCCCTGCTTTTCATTGGGGGGAGGGATGGAGGTGCATCGTCTGCCAAGTTTTTTGCTTTCATAGTGAGTGATTTTCTTGTGCAAGTTCAGTACTAGTCCCTTAGGATTTTCAGGTGAATATAATCGTGTATCCTCTCTCCTGCGTTCCAGGGGAATACAGGTTTAGAAAGATAACCTCAGCGCTCCCAGTAATTGAGGGTGTTTTATCTCGTTATGCGTGCCGTGGAAAGTTATCTGTTACATTTTCTAGGTCGGCAAGTTCCCCTGCCTTGTAAAGGTTTGCTGTCTAGAGTCGCCTAAGCCAAATATATTCAGCCACACACCACTATTACTCATAAGATAGAACAAGTGACCTTGAAGCATAGAGTGCATCATGGGCTTGGCCCTCCCTAGTTTGAGGTCAAAATGACCCATTTCCAAAAAAGGTTATCTACAAGGCATCATCTCAGCAGCCATCTCTACACGCAGCTCCCAAGTCATACCTCGACATTACATCACTGCACTTAAAGGTTTAGCAGAAGACACCACCATCATGGTCACCACCGCTGACAAAGGATGTGATGCTGTTTTCATGAACACTGATGTTCTTCTCTGCAAAGCTGACCATGAACTTCGTTTTAAAGTCTATCGAAAACCCACCAACCAAAACGATCTTCTCCACTTCTACTCTCATCATGACACCAAAACTAAACGTGGTGTAATTTTTTTTTATATTTTATTTAAAACATGATATTACAAAAAATATAATATATAAAACTCATGTAGGGCTATAACATTAACATAATCCTACCTACAGCTAACATTACACACCACACTTACAACTCCGTGTGGGTACAACCCCCCCCCCTCTGTTCCCTCATCCAATCACGTAAACCAAACATGTTGGAGATACATGTACAAATATTTATAGGTACATCTATAAAAAAATGAACAAGAACAACATCAATAAAACAATATATAAACACAAAACAATCCAGGCAACATCTGACAGTCTACTATATACAAGTTTTAAAACATATCACAATTTAAGAAGGAATAAAGTTATAATAACAAAGGCCACAAAATGGCTATAAACAAAACTCCTAAAATTACAACCTCAACACAATAATGCACCAAGCTTAATGACAATCACCCATAATACAATTCGAAACAAATACACCAGACCTACAATATGCCTTATTAAGAAACCTGTGCTGCAACACAGGTGACCCATCATCCTCCCCCCCCCCCATTCACACACACACATTGAAAACTAACCCCATCACCAACCTGAATAAGCACGACATAAATTATCCTCAATTTAGGATTATTATGACACATGTCACTTGAGGAAACATTATTTACAACCATGAATGGTACAAACAGGAAAATGCAAACTCCCTTCCTGTAATCTTTTTCACCCTGAAATGTGTACCTCTTCAGTACAGGAAAGACTGTGCTATAACTTAAATTGCCAGGCATACCATCTAAAGGGGACAAAAGATACAAAACATCCAGGCCATGGGAAAACCTGGGTAGCCACAGCCACTCAAGAGGGAGAGGTTTTTTAGTGCCAGGAAGGAAAAAAAAACTGGCAGGAAATGGCAGAAGTCGTACACCAAATCCAGTCATTCCTGGAGTGGAACCACAGTCGATGGCCTCCACTCCAAACCAACAGATACAGATACTAATGCCGGAAAATAAATCCCCCCCAGTACCAACAATACCACCAGTCCGATAACATTCTTCTTTGCAAATATACAGGGTCTAAAGCCAGCAACAAACAACAAAATACCTTTCATCCGTGGACTGCTTGCAGAGGCAAAGGCAATGTTCGCAGCTTTCACTGAGACCCACATAAAGGATCACTTGGACAACGAAATATGGATCCCAGGTTACAACCTGTACAGATGTGACAGAGTGAACAGGCAAAAGGGGGGGGTTGGCCTGTACATTGCAGAGTCACTTGTTTGCACAGAACTGCTTAATGCCTCAAATGATGTAGTGGAAGTTTTAGCAGTAAAGGTCGAGAACCAAAACCTAGTCATTGTGGTAGCCTACAAGCCTCCGGATGCAACATCCCAGCAATTCCAGGAACAGCTGTTAAAAATTGACCACTGTCTGGAAAATCTTCCAGCTCCTGCACCCAACATCTTGCTCCTGGGGGATTTCAACTTAAGGCACCTAAAATGGAGGAATATAGCAAATAATATTGTTGCAGTAATAACACCATCAATTCAATGAGGTGAATCATAGAATTGATGAGGGAAAAAGAGTGAGTGGTGCACTTAGGAGTCTGTGGAGACAAAGAACTTTGTCCTTGGAGGCAAAGAGGGGAATGTATGAGAGTATAGTTTTACCAACGCTCTTATATGGGTGTGAAGCGTGGGTGATGAATGTTGCAGCGAGGAGAAGGCTGGAGGCAGTGGAGATGTCATGTCTGAGGGCAATGTGTGGTGTGAATATAATGCAGAGAATTCGTAGTTTGGAAGTTAGGAGGAGGTGCGGGATTACCAAAACTGTTGTCCAGAGGGCTGAGGAAGGGTTGTTGAGGTGGTTCGGACATGTAGAGAGAATGGAGCGAAACAGAATGACTTCAAGAGTGTATCAGTCTGTAGTGGAAGGAAGGCGGGGTAGGGGTCGGCCTAGGAAGGGTTGGAGGGAGGGGGTAAAGGAGGTTTTGTGTGCGAGGGGCTTGGACTTCCAGCAGGCATGCGTGAGCGTGTTTGATAGGAGTGAATGGAGACAAATGGTTTTTAATACTTGACGTGCTGTTGGAGTGTGAGCAAAGTAACATTTATGAAGGGATTCAGGGAAACCGGCAGGCCGGACTTGAGTCCTGGAGATGGGAAGTACAGTGCCTGCACTCTGAAGGAGGGGTGTTAATGTTGCAGTTTAAAAACTGTAGTGTAAAGCACCCTTCTGGCAAGACAGTGATGGAGTGAATGATGGTGAAAGTTTTTCTTTTTCGGGCCACCCTGCCTTGGTGGGAATCGGCCGGTGTGATAATAAATAAATAATAACACCAGGAGGCAGCTCTGATGAAAACTCACACTCACGCGAGCTTTTAAATCTCTGCACAAAATTCAATTTAAACCAGCAAATAATAGAGCCTACTAGACTGGAGAATACACTAGACCTCATATTCACTAACAATGATGATCTGATAAGAAATGTCACCATATCAAAAACAATATACTCAGATCACAACATAATTGAGGTTCAGACATGTATGCGTGGAGCCCCAGACCGACAAAATGAGACTAGTCACGAGGGAGCATTCACCAAATTCAACTTCAATAACAAAAACATAAAGTGGGACCAAGTAAACCAAGTCCTAACCGATATAAGCTGCGAAGATACACTAAGCAACACAGACCCCAACTTATGCCTAGAACAGATTAACTCGGTGGCACTCGATGTATGCACAAGGCTTATTCCTCTAAGAAAAGGAGGAGTAGATGTAAAATAGAAGAGACAGGCGTTCCCTTTACAGGCGACGGAAAAAGAATAACAGAGCGGATAAAAGAGGTCAATATATCTAAATGCGAGGGAGCACTGGGCAGAGAAATACAACACGAACTTAAGCTAAAAAAAATCCTTAGGGTCAGGAAAACGCGGGAAAAACTAAAAGCCTAAAAGAAATCGAAAGAAACCCAATTTTCTTCTCCTATGCCAAACAAAAC
>NW_026487912.1:0-49753 GCF_026875155.1 Cherax quadricarinatus | reverse complement strand
ACGATGGGAAAGTGTTTCCTTTTGGGTCACCCTACCTTGGTGGGTGACACCCGGGTATGTTAAAAACAATTAATCTGTACAGAATAATTAATGTGAAATTTTAATGCGTCCTACCTTAAATGAGTAAGTTTCTTTTTGAATCACCATCAAAAGTAAGAATAATCGTATGTAGATTTACGTACACAGAAAGAAGTAAGTTGTACTGAAAATGTCCTTTAATTTCAAAATTTAAAAATCTTGGTTAACTATAAGAAGTACAAATGTGTTAATTTATTAACAAACATGTAATGACGGCAAAAATTCAATGTATGTATTTAGCTGCAATGCAGTCTTACCGGGTAGTAACTGTCAAAAAGGCACATAACTTCAACAGACAGTGGAAATAATACAATCATTCTATTACCTGATATTTACAATTTTTCAATGCCAAGGGACACTGATTTCCTTTTCAGCAAAATCTACCCAAAATAAATTTTTCATAAAAAAGTAGTAAAAATCTGAGACCCACTGTGCCTTATTTGCCCACATTATGTAAGTTCAGGTGACATTCGGATTATGTGTGAATGCAATGAAAACATTTATTCTGGCATTTCTAAACAAGTCAGTCAAATGCATGAGATTAAAGGAGTAAATTTACAATATTTGAAAAAACAATATACCATATGATAAATTTATTTTTGGAAACAATTTGAATAACATCTTCATCACTCAAAAATATGTTGAATACCAACTCGCTGGGGATTGAATTTTGTACTTTTACCCTGGAAAATAAAAACAGTTATGAGTATTTTTTTTTGGAAAAGATTGAAATGCATTACAATAATTAAGAACACATGATTTTATTTTCAACATTTTTTCAATAGCTTTTGGTAATTAGCTAACAATCTATACAAAAAATTAAATTTATAACAAGGACCACAGACAGTCAGTCTTGCTTACCAAAATCTCAAAACACTAATACAATAGACCGCTGATTAACATGTGATCCTCTAGCACATTTCCTCTATCACAGTGTTACAAAATCGAGGCATATTTTCAAGAGCACTCTGTAAAATTCAACTAACACGGGACCGCCTCGGGGAGAAAAACCAGGGCTCGCATGAAACCCTTAACTGGGTAAGGCCATTTCTTTGTGGGGGGGGCCCTAGAAGGGAGTAAGTTTGTTTAGGCACAAGTACACAAAAGCAAATCATTATACAATGAAAATTTTAAAATAAACCCCCCAAAAAATCAAACAAATACTTTTTTTTTCATTGGGGTCCTTGTAAAAATTTTTTAAACCCTTTAAAAAAGTTAAAACACAACCAACGTTGAAAATTTAATTACAATAAAAAGTACTGGGAATAATGCAAAATGATTATTTACTTTAACTTAAGAGAGAGACAGTTTACAATAATAGGCACAGGAATGTTGCTATACAAAAATCACTCTCTTCCCTTTCTGTAGCTTCTTTCAACGGTACCTTTTGGGCTCTCTTCCAAACGGGCTCATGCAGCACGGCTCTGGTGGTTCTACCCAATACCCATACAATTCCCAAAATCGTGTTTATGAATCGATTTCTATCTTTTCATTCCCATATTTTGTTCTGAAAATAACTAGGGCACCTAAGAGGCTTGAGGATGCGGGAATGACAAGAAAAATTTAAGCATCATGTCTTGATATTATGAAGAATACGAGATATTAGAAAATTTAAAAAGTGGTGCACATGGTAGAGAACAGCAAGAGCTTATGGACTTAATGGGCTCAATTTTATACAATTAACCCTTTAATTGTGGGGACCCTGGAAAAAAAAATTCCTGTTGAGTAGGAAGGGTTTGGAAAGAAAAAAATTTTACGGTTCGACAGTTTAATTTTCCAAATCGAAAAGACAAAAATACTAAATCGAAAAAAAACTAGATTTTATATGTTAAATTTGGTCAAAAAATATCACAAAATCACACCAGCGTGTTTACTTTTAAAATTTTTTGGGCGCTAAATAGATTTTTTTTCTGTTTGTAACTGTTTTTAAAAGTTAAGCCTGGGGGTTAACGCTCTCCGCTTCACCGTGGGGCCCGGGGTTTCATCCCCCAGAGTAAAACATTTGGGCTTTTTTTTTTCCCCTGTTGTCATGTTCCCCATCAGTAAAATGGGGGCCTGGGTGTTACGACTGTGTGGGTCGCACCTGGACCGACCTAAGGAGGCCTGGTCAAAGACCGGCCGCGGGGCTTGACCCCCGAACTCTCTCCAGATAAACTCCAAACTATTTCAAAATTAGATAGTTTCAAATTTTTAGCAGTTTAAATATAGCTTTAATTTTGGGAAAAATCGGAATATACTTTTAAGAACATAAGAAAGAAGGAACACTGCAACAAGCCTACTGGCCCATGCAGAGCAGGTCCATGTCCCCCCCCACCCCAGATTAGCCCAATGACCCACCCAGTCTGGTCAACTCCACTCAAGGAAGGAGCATGGCACCAGACCAGCAGCACAAGCTAGTCAGGTCCAACTCACACCCACTCATGTATTTATCTAACCTATTTTTAAAACTACTCAATGTTTTAGCCTCAATAGCTGTACTCGGGAGTTTGTTCCACTCATCCACAACTCTATTCCAAATCAGTGCTTTCCCATATCCTTCCTGAATCTGAATTTTTCCAATTTGAAACCATTGCTGTGAGTCCTGTCTTGGCTGGAAATTTTCAGCACGCTATTTACTTTCTTTCTTTCAACACACCGGCCATATCCCACCAAGGCAGGGTGGCCCAAAAAGAAAAACGAAAGTTTCTCTTTTAAATTTTAGTAATTTATATGGGAGAAGGGGTTACAGCCCCTTGCTCCCGGCATTTTAGTCGCTTCTTACAACATGCATGGCTTACGGAGGAAGAATTCTGTTCCACTTCCAGAATGGAGATAAGAGGAAATAAACAAGAACAAGAACTAGAAAGAAAATAGAAGAATACCCAGAGAGGTGTGTATATATATGCTTGTACATGTATGTAGTGTGACCTAAGTGCAAGTAGAAGTAGCAAGACATACCTGAAATCTTGCATATTTATGAGACAGACAAAAGACACCAGCAATCCTACCATCATGTAAAACAATTACAGGTTTTCATTGTACACTCACTTGGCAGGACGGTAGTACCTCCCTGGGCGGCTGCTGTTTACCAACCTACTACCTACTACCCTTTATTTATTCCTGTTTTCCATTTATACACCTCGATTATATCCCCCCTAATTTTACGCTTTAAAGAGAGAGTGCAGATTCAGGGCCCTCATCTATCCTCATAGGGAGGATTTCTGTTACATGGACATCTTTGTCATCCTCCTCTGTATGTTTTCCAGGGCATTTATATCCATTCTGTAATACGGTGACCAAACCTGAGCAGCATAGTCTAAATGAGGCCTAACAAGGATATATAGAGTTGAAGAACAACCTGAAGACTTCTATTATTTATACTTCTAGATATGAAGCCAAGAATTCTGTTAGCTTTATTGCAAACACTAATGCACTGTGTCTTGGTTTAGATTACTGCTAACCAGAACTCTTAAACCCTTTTCATAATCAGTAGTATTAAGATCTACATTACAGTGGAGCCCCGCATACCGACGCATCGCATACCGTACAATCCGCATACCGGACGCTTTGATCGCAAAAATTTGCCTCGCATACCGCCCAAAAACCCGCTCACCGCCCTTCGTCCGAGACGCGTCCAATGTGCGGCCTGAGCCACGCTCACATGTTCCGCCGGTGGCATTTTTACCAGCCAGCCTCCGGGGTAACATCCAAGCATACAATCGGAACATTTCATATTATTACAGTGTTTTTGGTGATTTTTTCTGGAAAATAAGTGACCATGGGCCCCAAGAAGCTTCTAGTGCCAACCCTACAGCAATAAGGGTGAGAATTACTATGGAGATGAAGAAAAAGATCATTGATAAGTATGAAAGTGGAGTGCGTGTCTCCGAGCTGGCCAGGTTGTATAATAAAACCCCAATCAACCATCGTACTATTGGTGGTACAGCTGCTGCTGTACCACCGTCAGCTGCTGCTGCACTGTCAGCTGCTGCTGCACTGTCAGCTGCTGCTGCTGTACCACCGTCAGCTGCTGCTTTCTGCTGTAGCACCGTCTACTGCTGCTGTAGCATCGTCTGCTGCTGCTGTAGCATCGTCTGCTGCTGCTGTAGCATCGTCTGCTGCTGCTGTAGCATCGTCTGCTGCTGCTGTAGCATCGTCTGCTGCTGCTGTAGCATCGTCTGCTGCTGCTGTAGCATCGTCTGCTGCTGCTGTAGCATTGGGCTGCTGCTGCTGTAGCATCGTCTGCTGCTGCTGTAGCATCGTCTGCTGCTGCTGTAGCATCGTCTGCTGCTGCTGTAGCATCGTCTGCTGCTGCTGTAGCATCGTCTGCTGCTGCTGTAGCATCGTCTGCTGCTGCTGTAGCATCGTCTGCTGCTGCTGTAGCATCGTCTGCTGCTGCTGTAGCATCGTCTGTTGCTGCTGTAGCATCGTCTGTTGCTGCTGTACCACCGTCAGCTGCTGCTGCTGCTGTAGCACCATTGTTGGTGTGGCTTATTGAGAATACCAAGAAACAATTAACCCCAGAGGATTTGCCACCCAGGATAACCCAAAAAAGTCAGTGTCATCGAAGACTGTCTAACTTATTTCCATTGGGGTCCTTAACCCTTTGACTGTCGCAACCCCCAATCCTGAGGTGTCTCCTGGTGTCGCAAAATTTAAAAAAAAAAAAAAATATTTTTTCTTATGAAATGATAGAGAATCTTTTCCCGATTGTAATGACACCAAAAAAACGAAATTTGATGGAAAACTGACGGAATTATGCTCTCGCGAAGTTAGCGACCTCGGCGCTGTTTACAAATCGGCGATTTCGCCCATTTTGAGCCCTATTTTCGGCTAATTCCATTGTTCCAGTCGCCCAAACTCATAGCTATTTCTTTAGAACTTCATTTTTTCTATCGATTGAGTACAAGAAACTGCCCATTTACTGATTTCAACTACCTAATAATGTGGTCAGAAATTTGCAATTTGGCCAATTTCACGAAAACTAAAAAATATGACAATTTCAAATAAGGTCCAGAATGAACAATGCAGACATTCCAGGCTCTAAAATAACGTTTTCTTTGTTCATCAGTCAAGTCTCCAGGCCCCTCTGATATTACTCTTGCTTTCTATTTTGAATTTTTATTCAAACAAAAAATATTAGACTTACATTTATGCAGACCACTGCAATGCTGTAATAACTGTATAAATAACATCAACCCATTCATGACGCATATTAGAATGGGCTAGTTGGACATTTATTGGACAATGGCATCATTTGTTTACTTTTGAACATTGGCAAAAATCAAACATTTCCCCTACTTTGAGCTCCATTTCTAGGTTCTTTTTATAGTAAAATCAATCAAAAACACCTCTATTTCTGTAATATGTTTTCCATTCTATCAAATGAGACCAAGAAAACGAGAATACAACCATAAATACTATACGAAAATAGACCACAAAGTCGGCATTTTAATTAAAAAAAACGGTCGGAGTTTTTTTTTTCTCATTATGCACTGGGTGCTCCAGGATTTTTTTTATATGGTGCACACTGACCACACAGACCCATTCTCTCACATGTGGGTGTTACGCGCCCCTACTTCACTCCATTATATACAAAAATAAAAGGCCTGGTTAAAATAAGTTCTGTAATAATATATCGCGAACCACTTTATTACTAGCTAGATAAAGCAGGTTCGACTATATATTATTATCGGGTACAGTATGAATCATCAAAAGTACTCTCATTGTATTATATTGTATTATATTATATCTTTCCCCATGATTATTATAATTATAATATTATATTATATTATATTAGGTTAGGTATACGAATGTGTAACCTCTACTGTAGTGACCAATTGGTGGTTCTAGAATTGACGCCACGCGTCGCCTTCTGGCCGAGCTGAAGTCATACTATGAAGTAGTTGAGTGAGTCAGTCAGCTCCTAGCTCTGACTCGGTACGGTCTTCAACCCCAAAGCTCCTAGCTTAAACTAAAACTTTATACCAAGTCTTGCCTTTGCCATTAGTCTGGTAATTCATGTCACTTATGAAAGATAACTATTTCGTTACCCTAGACCTTTCTAAAAGAGTAGATTATTAATTGAAATTATTATATCATACTCTGTTATTGAGAATTTGAACGTAAGATTGGGTTTCTTGCTGTATAGTGTTTCATTTATAATTGCTTGTGGTTATTTTAATTCACTAACCAAATACCAATGAAGCTAAATGATTGGTAATAAAATAAAACTATTGTTACGGTGAAGATTAAGTCGTAACAAATGGGTTGTCTGTCCCGGGAGCTACTTACCCTGAAGTACATATTTGTTTTGCATTAAAATTAAGCTCCCTTGAGAGAATTAAGAAAATGGATCCAGAAATTAAGTCATTATTAGATGAATTAACAGAGGCTACTCTTGACACTTTAAAATTACAGACGTGTTGGCAAATAGCTAGACAGTTAGATATACCTTATAATAGATACCATAGCGCAGAGACTCTTAGGTCCCTAATTAAGGATAGATTATTTCCGAAAATCCAAGCAATGCCAGAACTAGATTCGGAAGATAGTTTTATTTCTCAGTTTGAGGAAGTAGAAATCCCACGGACGGAACTGCCTTAAATAATGAAGTTTGAACCAGGGTTTACAAGGCCTTACTACTCAGTCCAGTCTCAAAGCTCTCCCCCGTTCATTTCCCCGGAGTAATGTGTCGGTGGTGGGAACGAACCCTCAGTCAAATGACGGGGATAATTTTAGGACTGGTGCTCGTCCCAAAATACTTCCGGAGAAGACGCCCGAATTCCCCTCGGTGTCCTTACCTCTTGGGAATTTCACGTCCGAACAAACTAGAGAGAATAGAACGCATATTACTATTACAAAACTCTCAAATCGAAGCTAGAAGACGTCTAAACGAGGAAGAATTTAGGCGTGAAAGGTTTCGTTTTGAAACAAAGCAGAAGGGAGTTCCGGAAGAAAGAGACGTGAAGAGCACGGTAACCGGGTTTGACTTGCATAAAGCAGCTCTGATGGTACCTAAGTTTAACGAAACAGACTTAGATGAATTCTTCGAAATTTTTGAGAATCAGGCACGTTCAATGGGCTGGCCCAAAGACCAAATGGGCCACATTGCTGCACACGTCTCTATATGTGAAAGGCGCAGTCTTTGTGTCGCCTCCTTACCATATGAGTTTTATGTCCAGTACGACGTAGTAAAGAGAACTATTTTAGAAGCATATGACATGCTCCCTATTAGTTACCAAATAGCTTTTCGTTCCATGAAACGGCAAACAGGACAAACTTATTTAGATTTTGCCCGAGGGAAAGCAGTGGCGTTGAACGTTGGTGTCGAGCTTCTCGGGTCACGACTTTAAAAAGATCTGTCACAATTAATGTTACTAGAAGATTTGTATGCAAATTTTCCAGAGGGAGTTCGCCAGTATCTTGTTGGCCATCCGCAAACGACGTTGTTAGAGACTGCCGCGCTGGCAGACAACTTTGAGATTTCCCAGAGGTTGGTACAATCTGAAAGCGGCCAGGTTATCAAACCAGCAACGAGACCCGAACCTGCGAAGCCTTTCGGTAAGCGACCTACCCAACCCATTCACTCCCGTGTAACAAGTAAACACCGAAGTAAAACACCAAATTCAATCGAGCCCATCCTTATAGCCAGATAGGTCATGGGAAAAAATTAAATGTTCGTACTGTTCGAAGCTGGGACATTTCAAATCACAATGCTTTAAGCGTGATAGGGACCAGGGAAGGAGTCCATCCTATAGATTGCCCACACAAATAATATCCTCTACGACTCATCCAAGGAAGTCCGAGCCAAGAGTAGACGCTCTGTCCCAAGGAAAACTAACAGATCCTACTAGTTGACTAAGCAGAATTATGGGTATCATCGTCAAACTTGTCAAGGGCTATGAGTCCTTACTTTTCCAAAAGCAAAGTAGGAATTACCGATAGCCAGTTGTTGCAAGTAAATTCCTTTAGGGATACGGGGTCCTACTTAACATTATTAAGAGAAGGACTGTTATCATTCCCCGCCAGATCTTATACGGGTTCGACGCTCTGTTGGAAGCTTATGGTGGCTCCACTACGCGAGTACCCCTGTACAAGTTATATGTTGAAACTCCTATTTTTACAGGCTGGACGTCAATCGGAGTGTCTCCAACTAACTTCCCCATAAAAGACGTAGACCTATTGATTGGGAACGACTAGCGGAAGAAGGAATATGGAAAGAGCCCATAGTTATGGAAAATCCAACCGAGGAAAATTACGTCATCGAAGCCCGACGAACGGAACCTACCCTCTTTCCTCTGAGCGTAGTAACCCGGGCATGACCAAACAGTCGCGTTTCTCAGTTGGTATCGGAGGAAGTCATGGATGACGTCGACGTAGGAGTAAGAGACATATTCAACGAAAACTCGAGTGTAGAGCCAACAATCCACCCAGAACCGATACCAATTCCTAAGTCGGTGGTTTCCGAAATAGATTTATTCTCAAAGGAGGATCTAGTAAGAGAACTCCAAATAGACCCCTCCTTAAGTGACCTCAGGAAGCTTGCTGTGATGGGAGAAGAAGCCCTTAAAAGTGACAGCTCTTACTATTGGGAGAAGGACTTACTGAAAAAGAAACTAGGATCTCTTAAAAGTGATCATCTAGTGGTCTTGCCTACCCCGTTTAGAAATTTAGCATGTAAGTTTGCTCTTGACAGTCCTCAAGGCGGACATCTGGGACAAAAGAAGACTTTTAGAAAAATTGCTAAGCACTTCACATGGCCAAAAATGAAGGAAGAAGTGGAACGGTATGTAAGAAGCTGTTCCGTGTGTCAACTAGTAGGCAAACCTGCACATAATCCACCACCTGCGCCGTTGAACCCTATACAAGTAACAGGCGAACCCTTTTCTCGTCTGGTGATCGACTGTGTCGGCCCGCTACCCAAGACTCGGCAGGGCAACCAGTTCCTGTTCACTATCATGGACACAGTCACCAGGTACCCGGAAGCAGTTCCTCTCAGGAGGATTAATGCTCGCCTAATAGTGAGAGCACTGATTAAGTTCTTCTCTCACTTTGGATTTCCAAGAGAAGTTCAATCGGATCAAGGGTCGAATTTTACTTCAAAATTTTTCCGTGAAGCCTTGGCTCAGTTAGGGGTCAAGACGGTTTACGCGACGGCCTATCGACCCCAATCACAAGGCGTGGTGGAAAGGTTCCATCAAACTTTGAAGATTATGATGAGTGTCCTATTGTTTACAGTATTCCAAAGATTGGGATGAAGGTATTCCACTACTCTTGTTTGCCCTAAGAGAAAGCAAACAAGACAACTTGAAGTTTTCGCCATTTGAGTTAATATATGGGCATCAAATTAGAGGACCAGTACAGGTTTCTCAAAGAAGCTTGGACCGGGGAAGAAACGCCGACTTTTAGAGCTCTCCTACCTTAATGAAAGAACGCCTGAGCCTAGCTAGAGAATTGGCCGCCAAAAACTTACGACAAGCACAGAGTAAGATGAAGGAGGAATACGATCGTAGAACTAAACTTCGTTCATTTGAACCAAAAGATCAAGTTCTGGTTCAACGATTTCATCAGGGACATGCTCTAACAGCCCAAATTGAAGGTCCTTTAGAAATCGTGAAGCGCCTAAGTGACGTGAACTACTTGGTAAGGACGCCGAAGAAGAGGAACTCACAATGGACGTATCATGTTAACCAACTTAAACCCTATTCAGGAATCGTTTCACCAGTTTCTACTATAACTCCTCTGAACCAAGAACGGGTTCCAGTAAGTTCGGATGAAATGATAGGAATACCAGTTCTTCTGAACAATTCGACAGCCTTAAAGAATTTAAATTCTCTACTGATAAATCTGGAAGTGGACAAAGGACACGAAATAAAATCCCTGATTAAGGCAAATCTCCACCTATTCAATGACGTCCCAAAACCGTGTACGTTGGTGTGCACGATGTTACTCTCAGAGAACCTACTCCAATCAAGCAATCTCCCTACAGAGTGAGTCCCAAGAAACAAGGTGAGCTAGAGGCAGAGGTGAACTTCTTACTCTCACACGGGTTGATAAAACCAAGTAACAGTCCTTGGGCATCCCCGTGCATTCTAGTCCCCAAACCAGATGGGACCTCCGTATGTGCACGGATTTTAGAAAGTCAATGCTGTAACAGTACCCGATGGGTTTCCAATACCCAGAATTGACGACTTAATAGACAAGGTCTCCAGAGCTAAGTATATCAGTAAATTGGACTTGTTAAGAGGGTATTACCAGTCCCGTTGTCACCAAGAGCTCAAGAGATATCGGCTTTTACGATACCTGGTGGCCTATACGAGTATTGCATTATGCCCTTCGGCTTCTGTAACGCGGCCTCTACATTCCAGCGTATTATGAACATACTTACGGGCGGATTGGACGGAAGAAGCTTACTTAGACGACTTAGTCGTATACAGCGACAGTTGGCCCCAACACCTTAGACAGCTTAAAGCCTTGTTTAACGCCTTAAGTAAACATAATTTTACAGTGAATTTGTCCAAGTGTGAGTTTGGCCAGACGAAAATTAAATACTTAGGATTTCGGATTGGATAAGGTGAAGTCGCTCCTTTGAACGCCAAAGTAAAGGCCCTCTTAGAATTTCCTACCCCTAAGGATAGGAAAAGCGTATCAAGATTTTTAGGAGTTTGCCGGTTACTACCGTCGGTTTCTGTCCGAATTTTGCACAGGTAGCTTTTCCCCTAACTGAATTAACAAGTCCAAAAACAAAGTTTTCATGGACCCAGGACTGTGAAATTGCTTTTAATCGTTTAAAAAGATTACTATCCTCTTCCCAGCATTGCTGAGTCCTGATTTTAATAAACCATTCCACTTACAAATAGATGCCAGTGCGTATGCTTTGGGAGCCGCATTGTTACAGAAGCTCAAATTCTGACCTATTACAACCTGTTTCTTATTTTTCTTCTAAGTTAAAGAAACACCAAATTAATTATTCAACTATAAAAAAGAAGCCTTAGCTCTGTTGTATGCCTAGAGAATTTTGATGTATATTTAGGATCTTCTACCATCAGATTCGGTGTACTCCGATCATAATCCTTTGACCTTCATAAATTCTATGTAAATCGAAGAACGCCAGAATACTTTCTTGGGCTTTGAGATTCAACCCTTCTCTATTACCATTTTCCCATATAAAAGGAAACATAATCTCATTGCTGATGCCCTCTCTAGGCCTTGAAATTTTATTAATATACCTTATTTTTAACAATATAGTCGGTACTTTTATGACCATCTATGTTTGTGAGAAAGCTGAGATGATGTAGTACTGCTGTCTATGTTACAACCTCTGCTACTGTGACAGATGCTACCCACCACAGAGAGTACAAGTCAATGGCGACCGTCAGTCCGAGGGGGAGTGTTACGCGCCCCTACTTCACTCCATTATGTTACAAAAATAAAAGGCCTGGTTAATTAAGTTCTGTAATAATATATCGCGAACCACTTTATTACTAGCTAGATAAAGCAGGTTCGACTATATATTATTATCGGGTACAGTAATGAATCATCAACAGTACTCGCATTGTATTATATTGTATTATATTATATCTTCCCCATGATTATTATAATTATAAATTATATTTATATTATATTAGGTTAGGTATTACGAATGTGTAACCACTACTGTAGTGACCAATTGGGTTCTAGAATTGACGCACGCGTCGCCTTCTGGCCGAGCTAGAAGTCATACTATGAAGTAGTTGAGTGAGTCAGTCAGCTCCTAGCTCTGACTCGGTACGGTCTTCAACCAAAGCTCCTAGCTTAAACTAAAACTTTATACCAAGTCTTGCCTTTGCCATTAGTCTGGTAATTCATGTCACTTATGAAAGATAACTATTTCGTTACCCTAGACCTTTCTAAAAGAGTAGATTATTAATTGAAATATTGTATCATACTCTGTTAATGAGAATTTGAACGTAAGATTGGGTTTCTTGCTGTATAGTGTTTCATTTATAATTGCTTGTGGTTATTTTAATTCACTAACCAAATACCAATGAAGCTAAATGATTGTAATAAATAAAACTAACAAAAAAAATGGAGTTATTTGTGCCCCTATTGTTACGGTGAAGATTAAGTCGTAACAGTGGGCCTACCACTTTCTCCTGCTTGATTTGAAGCCGCTAGAATTTATGAGTATATATACGTCAAACACGGCACCTCGTAAAATGTATATATACGGCCGCGACAGTCAAGGGTTAATCTTGTCTCCCAGGATGCAACTCACACCAGTCGACTAACACCCAGGTGAACAGGGAAAAATGCCTGGAACTAGTGGTCATATTGGTGAATTTAAAGACATCCAAAGGTTGGTTTGAGAGATTTAAGAATCGTAGTGGCATACACAGTGTGATAAGGCCTGTTCTGGAAGAAAATGCCAACAGGACCTACAGTACTCAGGAGGAAAAGGCACTCCCGGACACAGTGTCTCATCAGTCATTGGCTGCATCTTCAATAAAGGTAAGTGTCATTATTCTTCATTTAGTAGAGTAGTACATGCACAATATATATTGTGCATGTCTACTCTACTATTGTGCATGTATCCTTCTCTTTGTGTGTAGGAAAAATGTATATTCATGTGGTAAAAAATTTTTTTCATACTTGGGTGTCTTGCACGGATTAATTTGATTTCCATTATTCTTATGGGGAAAATTCATTCGCATACCGAACATTTCGCATAACAACCACCCTCTTGCACGGATTAAGGTCGCTATGCGGGGTCCACTGTATTTAGTTTATATATCCATGTTATTTTCCTGTCCAACATTAGAACTTTGCATTTGTCTATATTAAACTGCATCTGCCACTTCTCCGACCATTGCATCAGTCTATTCAAATCATCCTGGAGTGCTCTAGTGTCCTCATTAAGAATGAATTGGACGGCCTATTTTGTGTCACCAGCAAATTTGCTTATGTCGCTATTTATTCCCTCATCTATGTTGTTTATGTAAATTTTGAACAACAACGGGCCCCAACACTGACCCCTGAGGAACACCATCTGTGACGTGCCCCCATTCTGATTTCTCCCCATTTATGCAAACTCTCTCTGCTGCCTATTTTGTCAGCCATGCCTCTACCCAGAAAAAATTTCTCCTCCTATTCCGTGTGCCTTAATTAAGTTTCCTCAATAGCCTCTTATGTGGAACTCTATCGAAAGTCTTACTGAAGTCCATATACACAATTCATATCATTACCATGATCTACCTCCTGAAACACCTTAGTGAAAAATGTTAGTAAATTCATAAACAAAGGGAAAGCCCCTTTGTAAAACCATGTTGAGATTAATTAATCAATCTGTGCCTATCAAGATGGCTACGAATTGCTTTGGCAATTATTGATTTCCATAAATTTTCCCACTATGGAGTAAGGCTTATTGTCTATTTTTCAAAGCCAAGGACCTGTCACCTGCCTTGTAAATAGGTATTAACATTTGCCATTTTCCACTTATCAGGCACTATGCCAGTTTGTAGTGATATGTTAAAAAGATCTGACAAAGTTATGCTGAGTTCCTCTTTACATTCCTTTAACACCCTTGCAAACAGTTCATCAGGGCCTGGGGATTTGTTAGGTTTTAGTTTCTCTATTTGTCTGAGGACCATGTCACTAGTTACCGCAATCGTGCATAGTTTATCGTCCTGTTCTACGTATTATTATTATAATAAAAAAGAAGCGCTAAGCCACAAGGGCTATACAGCGCTACAGGGTAGGGAAGGAAGCAAGGGTATTAGGCGGCAGAAGGGGGGAGGGATGATCAGTAGGTTACAGAAAACAGCGGGGCAGGGGATAGTGTGGGGGTAGAGGGTAGCAAGAGGTTGAGGTAGAAAGGGCCGAAGGTATCATCAGAGTTTGTGAAGTCAGTTGTTGTCAAAAAGTCAAGGAGAGTGTCCGGATGAAAGGCGAGAAGGGAAGGTAAAGAGAGAGCAGCGGAGCAAAGACAACGACGGAGGTAAATTCTGCGTGCTCGTTGATATTGTGGCTGACCGATAATGGAACCTGACAATTCTCACAGAGGAGCAGGGCGCCTCTCCATGAGATATCCATGAGTAAGACGAGTATGGCCAATGCGAAGACGGGAGAGACAGTCTTCCAACCTCAACACTGGTGACAAGAAGACGGCCAGTAACCTATACTCGGTTTAATAGATTGAAGTTTGTCACCGAGCAGAGTAGACCAACGTTGTTGCCAACAGGTGTGAAGGTGGGTAGCTATTGCAGCAAAATAGTCCGTAAATGGAACACCTCTATATGAAACTGGTAGGTCATGTACTGCTGACCTCGCAGCACTGTCTGCCTGTTCATTGCCCTGTACGTCAACATGACCAGGGACCCAACAAAAAACAATATCTTTATGCTTGGTAGAGATGCGGCGTAGCCAAAGTTTGATACGGAGGACTAAGGGGTGAGGTGTATCAAATTTCTGAATAGCCTGTAAAGCACTAAGGGAGTCTGAGACAACCACAAATGATGACACAGGCATAGATGCAATATGGATAAGTGCTGCAAGAATGGCATACAATTCAGCAGTAAAAATACTAGCCGTGTTCGCATCGCTATTGGGCGGTGCGGACGTGCTGCGCAGTAGCTCCTGATTGAGTTGGCTTTTGCGCAGTGTTGACGTGTACTTATCTCTGTGAAGACCTGTTTGTGCGCTCTCTACGAATTGAAGCAAGATGCCCTCCATCGAGCAACTTTACCAACAGCTTAAAGAAGAATTGAGGATGGCGAAGGTGGAGATTCGGCGACTGACCGAGGAAAACAAGAAAATTCGTAGTAGTCCTCCTGTTTTGAGTCCTCAGGTCAAGAAGGGAAACTGGTCAGTGGCCGGACAGCAGGGAACGAAGTTGACGATCAAGAGGACGAATGGAAAGGTAGAAACGATGAAGAAGAAAGAGACTGCCGTGGAAACTGTTGTGGAAACATCTAATACATTCTCAGTGCTACCCGATGAATGTGAGTCAACTACTGGGAACAACACGATGAACGACACCAAGGAAGGTAAGAATATTGTTGTTGTTGGGGATAGCAAAGTTAGGAATATGGATAGGGCGTTCTGCTTGAAGGACAGGAGTAGGAGACAGAGAGTTTGCTTTCCTGGGGCTGGGATGGAGGATATTGTTAGCCGTCTGGATGACATCATGAGAGGTAATGGGAGCAATCCTATTATCTGTCTCAGTGCTGGAGGCAACGATGTTGGCAGACGTAGGAGTGAAGACCTGATTAGCAGGTATAGGTCAGCAATAGAAATAATTAGGAGTAAGGGTGGGAACCCTGTCAGATGTGGTATTTTGCCAAGGAGAGGAGTTGGAAATGAATGGTTGTCCAGGGCAATTGGTGTCAATTGCTGGCTGGACAAATACTGTAAGGAAAATGCGGTAACATTCATTGACAACTGGGACCTCTTCTATGGCAGAAATGACATGTATGCCAGGGATGGGGTTCACTTATCTAAGTCTGGGGTGGTAGCACTGGCAACTGCAGTGGAGGGAGCAGTTAGGACTTTAAACTAGGAATAGTTAGTGGTATGGGTTTTGGCAGGAAAACAGTGAAGTCCCAGTGTAGTAATATTACGAGTTCTAGGGGAACTAGTAATAAGCGAAATGAGGTAGATACTGAAAAGCCAGGGACTTTGGGTGATAAGGACAGTAATAGGTTTAGTAGAAAAACAGAAATGAGCAGGAAGGGTAAAGAAAAAGGAGAGTCTTTCAATGTTTATTGTGCTAATTGCCGTAGTGCTAGGAATAAGATGGACGAGTTGAGATTAGTTGCTAGTGCAGGTAACATTGATGTATTTGCCTTAACTGAGACGTGGTTTAATTCAAAAAGTCGGGACATGCCTGCGGAATGTCATATTCAGGGTTTTAAATTGTTCCAAGTAGATAGAAGTATCAGGAAGGGGGGTGGGGTGGCATTGTATGTCCGAGATCGCTTGAACTGTTGCATAAAAACGGGTATTAAGTCAGAAGTAACACATACAGAGTCTGTTTGGATAGAATTTTCAGAGGGGCATGAAAAACTGATTTTAGGAGTGATATACCATCCCCCAAACTTAGATAGGGACCAAGGGAGACTACTATGGGAGGAAATTGTTAAGGCCACAAGGCACGATAATGTAGTAATTCTAGGAGACTTTAACTTTAGTCATATTGATTGGAATTTCTTGACTGGGAATTTAGAATCATACGACTTCTTAGAAGTAGTTCAGGATTGTTTTTTGAAGCAGTTTGTGACAGAACCTACAAGGGGAAATAACCTGCTTGACTTAGTTATGGCAAACAATGAATCCCTTGTTAATAATTTAAAAATCTCAGAGGAACTGGGTGCTAGCGACCACAAATCAATTACATTTAGCATTGAATGGAAGTACGATAGTAGCGATAACCCAGTAACAGTCCCAGATTTTCGCTTAGCAGATTACGATGGGCTTAGAGAACACTTATCATCTGTTGACTGGGGTAACGAAGTGAGCTATCAATATGACAGTTTTCTGAACACTATGCATGCTGCTCAAAGAATGTTTATCCCATATAAAGAAATTAGATCAAATAGAAATGACCCAAAATGGATGAATAATAGGCTCAAATATCTACTAGGGCATAAGAAAGGAATTTATAGGCGTATCAAAAGAGGTGAGGGTCATCTTATGAATCAGTATATTGACATTAAGAGGGACATTAAAAAGGGGATAAGAAAAGCTAAAAGGGACTATGAATTTAAAGTTGCTAGGGATTCTAAAACTAACCCAAAAAGTTTTTTCCAGGTCTATAGAACAAAAGTTAGAGATAAGATAGGTCCCCTTAAAAATAACTATGGGCACCTTACTGACAAAGAGAATGAAATGTGCTCGATTTTTAATAATTATTTTCTCTCAGTTTTTACACAGGAAGACACTAACAATATTCCAGTAATTAATTTTTATAGTGGGCTAGAAGAGGATAAAATTATGTAACATCACAGTCCACTAGTGAAATGGTTGTGAAGCAGATAGACAGACTGAAGCAAAATAAGTCGCCGGGTCCTGATGTGGTTTTTTCAAGGGTTCTTAAGGAATGCAAAATGGAACTCTGTGAACCATTAACTAATATTTTTAATTTATCTCTTCAAACAGGTGTAGTGTCTGATATGTGGAAGATGGCTAATGTAATTCCTATTTTTAAAACGGGACAAGTCGTTACCGTCAAATTACCGCCCAATAAGCCTGACCTCAATTGTAGGCAAATTACTAGAGTCAATTATAGCTGAGATTATAAGAAGCCATTTTGATAAGCATAGCTTGATTAATGATACTCAGCATGGATTCACAAGAGGCCGGTCTTGTCTAACTAATTTATTAACTTTCTTCAGTAAAGCTTTTGAGGCTGTTGACCACGATAAAGAATTTGATATTATTTACTTAGATTTTAGTAAGGCTTTTGATAGAGTTCCGCACCATAGACTGTTAAAGAAAGTGGCAGCTCATGGCATTGGGGAAAAGTGCTCTCGTGGATCGAGTCATGGCTCACTGACAGGAAGCAGAGAGTGTCCATAAATGGGGCTAAATCCGAGTGGGGATCTGTAACAAGTGGCGTTCGACAGGGATCAGTCTTGGGCCCGTCGTTGTTTATAATATATATCAATGATCTTGATGAGGGAATTACTAGTGATATGAGCAAATTCGCCGATGACACATAGATAGGTAGGATAATTGACTCAAACGTAGATGTTATGGAACTTCAGGAGGATTTAAACAAACTCTATTCTTGGTCAGAAAAGTGGCAGATGCAGTTCAATGTAGATAAATGCAAGGTTCTGAAGCTCGGGAGTGCCCATAACCCTAGTACTTATAAGTTAAATGATGTAGAACTTAGCCATACAGATTGCGAAAAGGACTTGGGGGTTATGGTGAGCAGCAACCTTAAACCAAGACAGCAATGCCTAAGCGTACGTAATAAGGCAAATAGATTACTGGGATTTATATGAAGAAGTGTAAGCAACAGAAGTCCAGAGGTCATACTGCAGCTTTATACATCATTAGTAAGGCCTCACCAAGATTATGCAGCTCAGTTCTGGTCTCCATATTACAGAATAGACATAAATTCGTTAGAAAACATTCAGCGTAGGAGGACTAAATTAATACATAGCATTAGAAATCTTCCTTATGAAGAAAGATTGAAGACTCTTAAGTTACATTCACTTGTTAGACGAAGAATGAGGGGAGACCTGATCGAAGTGTATAAGTTGAAGATAGGTATTAATAAAGGGGATATTAATAAGGTCTTGAGGATCTCTCCAAGAGAGAACCCGCAGTAATGGATTTAAATTAGATAAGTTTAGATTTAAAAAGGACATAGGAAAGTATTGGTTTGGAAATAGGGTAGTTGATGAGTGGAACAGTCTACCTAGTTGGGTTATTGAGGCTGGGACTTTGGGTAGTTTGAAATTTAGGTTGCATAAGTACATGAGTGGGAGGGGTTGGATTTGAGTGGGACTTTCACATCAGAGCTATTTCTTGGGTGGCATTGAAAATTGGGTTGGGCAAATGTTTTGTTAGTGGGATGAATTGTAAAGGACCTGCCTAGTATGGGCCAACAGGCCTCCTGCAGTGTGCCTCCTTTCTTATGTTCTTATGTTCTTATGTTAAATGCCCTCGTACGACGCTATCCAGAAACAATGCTGCGAATCCTACGCCGTCAGAAGACTTAGAGCCATCTGTGTACACTGCAATGGCATGAGGATGAGAGTGGAAGTGGTCAAGAAAAAGAGAGCGGGAAGCTACCGTAGACAGTTGGGCTTTTGAGCAAGGGAGAGGGGAAAGAACAGACTCGAACAGCTGGAACTTCCCAGGGAGGGGTAGGGAAAAGTGAGATGCTACATGAACATAGAAAGGTGGTAATTGAAGAGAAGACAAGAGCGAATGAAGGCGAAGAGAGAAGGGACGGAGCAAACAGGGGCAGTAAACAAATAAAGAACGTCTACTAATATCGGTGACCATTCTATAAATGGAAGGATTGCGGAGATCATGAGAGCGTACATAGCAGCGAAGGCAATGGGCATCACGGCAATCGGATAAGGATGGAATATTCGCTTCTGCATAGAGGCTCTCAACAGGGGAAGAGCGAAAAGCACCAAGGCATAAACGCAATCCCTGGTAATGAATGGGGTTAAGGCTAGAGAGAGTAGCAGGAGAGGCCGCTGAATAGATCTGGTCACCATAATCAAGTATCGATAAAATGAGGGTGGAATGTAGGCGAAGGAGAGTTCGACGATCAGCTCCCCATGAAAGATGAGCAAGGGTTTTAAGAAGGTTCAGCCGGCTGTGACAAGTTGCCTTCAGAGAGGTAATGTGAGGTTTCCAGGATAACCTACAGTCAAAGAGGAGGCCTAGAAACCTGACTGTATCATGTTCAGGGATACGGGAGCCATAGAGGTACAAAGGATGATTGGAGATGACAGAGCGTCTAGTGAAAGTAATTTGGTGAGTTTTGGTACTAGAAAATTTAAACTCATGTGTGGTGGCCCAATTGGAAACACAGTCGACCGCATGTTGGAGAGAAGCTGTAATGAGGTGACAGTCAGCGCCTGCACAGGCAATAGCGAAGTCATCTACATAGAGTGATGACCAAATATTGGATGGAAGACTAGAGGCCAAATCATTTACAGCAAGGAGAAAAAGTGTTGTGCTCAGAACACATCCCTGGGGGGACACCTTAAGCTTGGATAAAGTCCGGGGAGAGCACATTATTAACCTGAACACGGAAATGTCTGTCAGTTAAAAAGTTCTTAAGGAAGGATGGTAGATTGCCTCGGAGGCCTAAGGAGTGGGCTTGGGCCAAAATATTATACCTCCAAGTTGTGTCATATGCCTTCTCAAGGTCAAAAAATATGCCAATAACTGAGTGGTTATTCGCAAAGGCATTACGAACATACGTATCCAAGCGTAGTAAGGGGTCTATGGTAGAACGGCCCTTACGAAAGCCATATTGACGAGTGGAGAGACTGTTGTGTGTCTCTAAATACCACACTAAATGTCTATTTACCAGGCATTCCATCACTTTGCAAACTGCACTGGTAAGAGCAATGGGACGATAGTGGGAGGCTTAATGTCACGTAGTACCAGGTTTGCGGAAAGGGAGAACAATGGCAGATTTCCACAGCTGTGCAAGAACTCCTTGTGACCAAATAAGATTGAAAAGGCATAATAGGACTGCAAGGGCTGACTGATGTAAATGTTGTAGCATACGAATATGAATGTCGTCGGGTCCAGCTGCGGATGATCGGCAAGCTGAGAGTGTTGCCTCCAGTTCCTGAAGTGTAAAAGGCATATTATAGTGTTCTTCCCTGAGAGAAGAAAAGTCCAAGGGTGCTAACTCTCTGGCAGACTTTGAGGAAAGAAACGAGGGGCATAGATGGAGCCCCTGAGAAATATGGACCAGATGATTGCCAATTTCATTGGCAACATCTAGTGGGCTTGCTATATCAACACCGGCAACCCGCAGAACAGGAGCCAGGTCTGGAGAATATTTACCACTCAGTTTTCGTACTTTTTTCCAGACTGCACTCATAGGAAGCAGAGGTGATGGTGGAGACATAATCTCACCAGCAAGTGCGTTTAGCATCACGGATGACACAGCGAGCGATCGCACGCTTCTGCTTAAAATCAAGAAGTCTCTCCGTGGTTCTATTGTACCAGTACCTGCCCCACGCAGCACGTTTCAAACGTACTGCACGAGCACAAGCAGGAGACCACCAAGGCATGCATTTCTGAGAATGCCTGCCCGATGTTTGGGGTATAGAATAAGAAGCTGCGGTTAAAACAGAGGACGAGAAGAGGTGGAAAAGCTCATCAATGGAGGACGAAGAAGGAACCACACTAAAAACAGTTAGTTGTGAGTAAAGGTTCCAATTTGCCTGATCAAATTGCCAGCGTGGGTTACGAAGAGGTGGTGAATAAGAATGGGAAGTAAGAATGATTGGGAAATGATTGCTGTCATGTAAATCCGGGAGAACAGACCAGGTGAAGTCTAATGCGGCGGAGGAAGAGCAGACTGAGAGATCGATGCAAGAGAGAGTATGAGTCCGAGGATCAAAATGGGTGTGAGTACCTGTATTTAAAACATGGAGGGGGTGGGTAGCAAGAAAAGCCTCTTAACTGAATGTCGAGGAATCAAAGTGAGACCCCCCCCCCGAGGAAATGATGGGCATTAAAATCGCCAAGTAACAGAAGTGGTGGCGGTAATGACGAAACAAGAAAGGCAATATCCGGGATAGATAATGCCCAAGAAGGAGAGAGATACAAAGAACAGAGTGTATACCACCTATGCAAGTGGATACGGGCTGCTGTGTAATGCAGTGAAGTACGAACAAATAGCTGATGATACGGAATATCAGAGCGTAGAAGAAGGGCACTTTCATTAAAGGTCCCATCAGAAAAAGGATCTGAAGAATATAATAAATTATAGCCTGAGATGGAATAGAGAACAGCAGAGTGTAATTTAGGTTCCTGTAAGCAAACACCAACAGGGGAAAACTGGGAGAGCAACATCTGAAGCTCACTCCGGTTACCCAAGGCCGCGTATATTCCACTGTAAATAGGCCATGATTGGCAACGATAAAGATACCTGAAATCCGCAGGTAAGGGTACCTACGGACTAGAGGAGTTAGAAAAGTCCACATGTGGTGGCAAAGGAAAATGTTCAAGCAGCGAAGGAATGGTGCGCTGTGAAGAAATAAGTTGAGCAGATGGAGAAGAGGAAAGAGAAGGAACAGAGGGTGGTTCAGTGTCCATTGAGGGTTTGGTTTTTGCAATATTTTCAGATTGCTTCAAGTGTTTCAGAGTTCAAGAGTCGAATGGGGCAATAATGGAATGGAATGAGGGGGGATTTGGTAAAGATCGGGAATGTAAAGGACTGTACCAAAGGGAGGGGGGGAACTTAAAGGGTTTGGGGAAATGGAGAAGTGTGGAGGGGCAGAAAGGCAGAAAACCCGGGAGGTGGAGAAGAGGGGAAAAAACTTGGGAGGGGGCAGGGGAGGAAGGCACAGACGAGGAGGGGGGATGAACCTCCACACTTGTAACGGAGCCAATGAAAGGGAAAGACCCGGTAAAGCCGGGAAGGTAAAATGTGGAGGTGGATGAAGGGAAAGGGGGGGTTAAAGGGGGATTTTTTTTGGGCCTTGAGAAGA
Organism: Cherax quadricarinatus; assembly: GCF_026875155.1. NCBI lineage: Eukaryota > Metazoa > Arthropoda > Malacostraca > Decapoda > Parastacidae > Cherax > Cherax quadricarinatus. The sequence continues at coordinate 27,509 of NW_026487912.1, read as the reverse complement.
GAGGGAGTTGGGAGGAGTGTGTACGAAATCTTGACGATACCGGGGTTTTTTGAGGGAAACAGAAGAAATGAGGCAGACTGAGGTGTTGAAGTAGGGACGTCTGAGCAAGGGCCTCAGCACCGAAGTAGCCGATGCGCATGGACCTGTGCCCTACCCTGCCCCTTTGCCATAAACCAGCAATCCGGGTTGCAAACCCCACATCTCCGAGCTACCTCGGGGACAAAAGAGAGGGCGGCCGGGTATCCCCCCACAAGCATACCCCCTTCGGCCCCCCCCAGGAATCCAAAGGGGCTTCCAGAGACCCGTACCCGAAAGAACCCAAAGCCACCTCTGGAATATCGGAGAGGGATTGGGGGGCATCCCAGACGATCCAGATTCCCGGCAAACTACGCCACCGCCAAGAACCTCAACGGAATGGGATGGACCCCGGGTTTACCCTTTCCCCTTCCCTAGGAACTAGCGCGCCTGTGGGAAAAATCCCAAGGTCAAAAGAGGAAGGGCAAAAGGGAGGGGGGGGGGGAGGAGGAGGAAAAGAAAAAGGGAGGATGGGAAATGGGGAAGGGGGGATTGGGGGGTAATTAGGTTCAGTCTGAGGAAGGAGACCAACAGGTCAAATTTTCCTCAGACCAAGAGCCTCTGCACCACCCCAAGGACCCCCCCTTTGAAGAGGCCTGTTCTACGTAATCTATTATTTCTGGAATATCGCTAGTATTTTCCTGGGTAAAAACTGAGAGGAAGTAGGTACTGAGAATTCACATATACCCTTTTATAACTGTCAGTGATCTGACCAGAGTTACTCTCAAGTGGCCATCTTGTCCCTAATTTACTTCTGTATACCTGGAAGAACCCTTTTGGGGTTAGTCTTTGAATCCCTTGCGACCTTAGCCTCATAATCCTTTTTTGCTTTTTATTCCTTTCTTTATTTCTCTCTTTAGCCCTTTGATGGTCAGTCCCGTAGATCTATGGCTTTACGCTGAGGGTCCAAACCGTAGATCTATGTCATGAGCTCAGCTCACTCTGATAAGCTGTGAGCATTTAAATTTTGGCCTAGATATGTGAGAATACATTATGTGGTATGTGTGCACCACATAAAACAAATCCTGCAGCATGTAGTGCATAATGAAAGAAAAAAACCGAGACCGTAATTTCCGATTAAAACGGCGACTTTGCAGTGTTTTTTCGTATGTTTTTATAGTTCTATTTGCGATTTCTTGGTCTCCTTTGATAGATTGGAAGATATATTACAGAAGTAGAGATGATTTTGATTGGTTTAGTATTGGAAATGGCTTGAAACTGAGCTCAAGTGGGGGAAAATGTTAACTTTTTACCGATGTTAAAGAGTAAACAATGCCCTAACACGTTAATACAAGCCTGCTGGTGGTTCTAATATACATTCAAAAATGTGGTGATGTTATTTATAAAATTTATTACAATATTGCAAAACGAAAAATCTTCTATTTTTTAGTTTGATAAAAAATTCATAATGTGAATGAAAAATCCAAGTGGAATTCATTAGTAAAGCCTGAAAACATAACTAATAAACAGAGGAAATGTTAGTTTAGTCCCGGGGAATGCGCATTTGTTTATTCTGGACCCTATTTTGAAACTGGAGTACACCTACCATCCGACTTACGACTGCTCAACTTACGACGACTCGACTTACGACCGTGTTTTTTATGCCAAATTTCTGGGAAATAAACAAGTGTTTGTGTTGTACATAGTGTTTATCCTAAACCTTACAGTATAAAATACAGTCTAACAGCATAAAAAGTAAAGTAAAGTAAAACATGAAATACCAAAATTTTAAAAAAACACAATAAAGTCATTACAAAATGTTACTTTTATATTCAGTAGTAAAGTTCGACTTACGTTCATTTTGACTTACGACCGGTTTCTCGGAACCGAACTTGGTCGTAAGTCGGATGGTAGGTGTATTTGGAACTTTGCATTAAATTGGCCAAAAATTTCCAATTTCCGATCACTTTATTTTGTAGGTTTAAACAGTGACTTGGCAAAATTTTTGTGCTCAATCGATAGAATAGAATAATACTAGTGAAATAGCTAAGAATTTGGTCAACGGAATAATGTATAATTGGCGTAAAATGGGAATCAAAGTCGGCAAAATCGCCGATGGTAAATATTGTTGAGCTTCAAAATTCGCGGAGCATAATTTTGTCAATTTTTCATCAAATTTCGTACTTTTTGTTTTATTACCTTCAGAAAAAGATTCTCTACCATTTCATAAGAAAAAATAACAAAAAATTTTTTTTGGGGAAAATTCTTGGACACTGGTGGGCACTTTGAAATTTGGCCTCTGGACCCTGAAGGGTTAATTGAATATATTGATTTCTTAACTGCCCATTCCCTCTTTTGATACGCCTATATATGCCTCTCTTTTGACCAATGAGATGTTTTAATCTTGGTTCATCCATTTGGGATCATTTTTGTTAGATCTAATTTCCCTACTCGGAACAAAAGTTGTCTGGGCAGCTAGAGCTATGCTCTGAAAAATGTCATATTGGCAACCAAGATCACCTACCTGACCCATAGTCAGGAAATCCCAATTTAGCCCAACCCAGGTAATTTTTTAGTCCCCCTGAAGTCGACCAAGCGAAAATCTGGGACGAGATTTGATTGCCCGTTATCTGGGAAATTCCCTGATTTTTTGAAACTAATTGATTGTAGTCACTTTCCCCCAAACTCATCATTAACTCAAGATTATTAATTAGTGAATCTTTGTTAGCAAGAACCAAGTCAAGCAGATTGTTTCCTCTTGTTGGTTCTGTCACAACCTGTTCTAAAAAGCAATCCTGAACCATATCAAGAAAGTCACTAGGACTCGAGATTTCCTGTCATTTGTTCGAATTTAATTTGTTTCCCAAAGTTAAAATCTCCCATTATCACAACATTTTCATATCTAGATGCCTATGAATTTCGTCCCATAACAGCTTACTGGGACTCCCTATCAAGGTTTAGGGCCTATAATCCACCCAAAATTAATTTGTGATGACCCTTGAGAAACTGTAGCCAAACGATTCTGTGTTCAATGTTTCTAATCTTATATCATTCCCAAGACAACAATTTAAATTTTCTCTGACTTACATCACCACTCCACCACCCTTCCTGTTGACCCTATCAGTATGGAATAGTTTTTATAACCCTGTATGTTGCATTAGAAGGCATTTCTCTATCTTTCAGGTTGAACCAGGTCTCTGTTATACCAAGTAATCTTAGCTCATCTATTCTTATTTCTTAAACTTCCTACTTTTGTACAGTAAACCTTAAGGGAGCTAGTCATCATTGCCTTGCTGTCTCTCTTTGTTTGTTGATCAATTGATTATCCATTACTAGCAACTTTATTTTGAATTTTGTCTCTTAACATTACCTGAGGTATCCAGTAATAACTTCTGTTTTTTAACCTAATACTGCAGCCCGATTGTTTCCCCCAAACACCCATGCCTCTATAATCTATCAATTTAAATTCTTAGACAAGTCATCAATTACCCCTTTTAATCAAACTTGCTAATGCAAAACCCCTCCATCCCCAGAGAGATGAACCCCATCCTTGCATACATATACGTTTGCCAAAGAATGGGTCCCAGTATCAATGAATGGGATTGCATGTTCCTTGCAGTACCCTGTCCAGCCAGCAATTTTTCCCAAATTGATCTAGACATCCATTCATTAGACCACTCCCTTTAGGCAAGATGCTACATATGACTGGGATCCTCCTTGAGACCTTAACTAATTTCTATGGCTGACCTGTACTATCCAGCAACCCCTGTCTTCTGCCATTCCCAATGTCAATCCCCAGCATAAGCAGATATGGGCTTGTCCCAATTACCTGACTATTAATATTATCCAAAAACTGCTGGACTATTGTCACAAACACAGCTCCTGGAAGGCACACTCTCTGTCTGACCTTCTGTCTGTTAAAAAAAGCAAGGTCCATATATATCTTACCTGAGAATTCTTCCTACGATTAAAAATATTCTTACTTGATTAGCAGGGGAATCCAGTGGTTCCTTCAACCTCACTAACCATTGGAAGTAATGCATGTCCTAGAGAACAGAGAATTGTTTCCTACCTTACATCTCTGTTATCCTCCTTTATCTCCTTCTTCCTGAACTCTGAACCACATGCCACTTAAAGAGGCTGCCACTATCACCTGCAGTGACCATTTCCTCCTTAACAGCTTAATCGTCTCACACTCACTCCCAAACTCATGAATGGCAAAGCTTCTGCCTCCTATATTCCTCCTGAAGAAGTAGAACCTCCTTCTTAACACTTTACAACTGAGATTCTAAACACTACAAACAAAGCCATGGTGCACTTGGTAACACCCCTGCTAACTACCAGAGCTTAGGATCAGGCATGACCTCAGGTGACCAATGACCTCAGCGTGTGAGCAGGGTAATATTTTGTGAATATATGAAACAGAAACTGTAACTGTTTTGCATGCATTGGTAGTAGATTGATGGTTTCTTTTTCTTGTATCATAAACTCACTAGATACAGGCATATCTTGATACTCCCTACCTTACTCTTTGGTTCAAACTTCACAGACACGCTCATGCATATATTATACATACATCTTGGTTTATTTCCTTTTTCTATATAGCTTCTTGTTCTTCTTTATTTCTTCTATTGTCCATGGGGAAAGTGGAAAGAGTCCTTTCTACGTAAGCCATGCGTGTCGTATGAGGCGACTATTAAAATGCGGGCGCAATGGGCTAGTTAACCCTCTCCTTGACATTACTAAAAAGAGAAGAAGAAAAAATTTATAAAAACTGGGATGCTTGAATGTGCGTGGATGTAGTGCGGATGCAAGAAACAGATGGATAGCTGAATGTTATGATTAAAAAGAAGTTGGAATGTCTGCCCTAAAACGAAACAACGCTGAAGGGGGTAGGGGCAGTTAGAGTTTCGGTGGGGGGAAATAAATGGGATTCAATCTGGAGTATCTGAGGAGTGTTAGAGCAAAAGGAAGGGGTAGCAGTAATGTGAAAAGTAATCAGTATAGAAGGAGAAGAAATAGATATGAATGTGTAAATTCAAGAATATGTGGATTAAAGTTAAAGGTTGGGATGCGAAAAAGGGGGTCTTATTAAGCGTGGTTTGCACCTGGAGAAGAGAGGAAATGTAGAGGAGAGGGAGAGATTTTGGGAGATGTTATAGTGATTGTATAGGGAGCTTTGAACAACCGTGAGAGAGTTAAATTGTGGTAGGGGACCTGAATGCTAAAGCAGGAGAAATTTTAGAGGGGTGTGGTTAGGTAAAGTTTGGGTGGGTGCCAGGGTAAATGATAATGGGGAGCCCTTTGATTGAAATTTGTATAGGAAGGGTTTTGGTTATAGGTAATTCATTTTTCAGAAAAAGAGGTAAATGAAGCATACAAGATATGATGTAGGGCGAAATGAAGTAGTTTGTTGGATTATGTATTGGTAGATAAAAGACAGTGAGTCAGACTTCAGGATGTACATGTTTATTGAGGGGCCAAGATATATTCAGGATCACTTTCTAGTTGTTTGCTAAAATGAGGAGTTAAAAGGTAGATGGGAACAAGGAGGATAGAAGCATCAGGGAAATGAGAGAGGTGAAGGTTTATAAACTAAACGAGGAGGGCAGTTAGGGTAAGATATATAAACAGCTTTTGGAGGATAGTTGGCTATGAGTGCATAGGCAGTGGGGTCGAAGAGGTATGGGGTAGGTTTTTAAAAAATGTAATGTTAGAGTGTTCAGCGGAAGTTTGGTGGTTACAGGAAAGTGGGTGCAGGAGGAAAGAAGGGAAAGAAGAGCTGACACTGGTGGAAATGATGATTGTAAAGAGAGTAGTAAGGGAGAAAGAAAATGTTAGCATATGTGAAGTTTTTACAAATTAAGAAGTGATGCAAGGGGGAAGAGTATATGGTGAAAAGAAGAGGCTAAAGAGAGTGGTGATGATGCAATGGAAAAGAGAGAAAATGAGAGAGTGGGTGAGATGTTATCAACAAATTTTGTGAAATTAAGAAAAAGTTTTGGGTGGATTAACAAGTTAAGGAAAGCCTAGAGAACAAATGGATTAGAGTCAGTTAAAATAGGAGTGGGAGAGTTTTTAATTGGAGACAAGTTGAGTTATTGGGAAGGATTGGAGGGAACTATTTTGAGGATTTGTTAAATGTTGATGAAGATAGGGAAGCGTGGATTTCGTGTTATAGGGCAAGGAGGAATAACATCTTGAGGGATGAAGGAAAGAGCCAGTTGTGAGTGTGGGGAAAGTTCGTGAGGCAGTCCGATTAAAATGGAAAGGGGGTGCGGAGTAAGGCAGACGCGGAATTGATGGATAAAGATTAGAAATGTTTACAAGCAGGTGGGGATATGTACTTGGAGGTGGTTGGTGCAATTATTTAACAAAATGTATGGAAGAGGGGTAAGGAACCTAGGGATTGGCTGAGAGCATGCATAGTTCCTTTGTATAAAGGCAAAGGGGACCGGACAAAAGAGGTGGCAAAAAATTATAGGGGGGATAAGTCTGTTGTGTATTTGGTAAAGTGCTATGGGTTGAGTTATTATTGAAAGAATTAAGAGTAAGACAGAGAAATAGGATAGCAGATGAACAAGGGAGCTTTAGAAATGGTTAGGGGGTGTGTGGACAGGTGTTTACAGTGAAACAATATAACTGTGAACAGTTATTAGATAAGGCTAAAGAGGGTCTTTGTGGCATTTATGGATTTGGAAAGGAAAAAGATATGACAGGGTGGATCGGGGGGCAAATGAGCAGATGTTGCAGGTGTATGGTATATAGGAGGTAGGTTATTAAGCAGTTGAAGAGTTTTTACGAGGATAGGTGGTCCATAGTTAGAGTATGTAGGAAAGAAGGAAATTATTTCCCAGTAAAAGTATGCCTTAGACAAGGGATGTGTGGATGGTCACGTGGTTGTTTAATATATTTAAAGATGGGGTTGTAGAGAAGTAAATGCGAGGTCTTGGCAAGAGGGTGAGAGTTTAAAGATTAAGAATCAACATAAAGTTGGGAGTTGTCACAGTTGCTCTTTGGTGATGACATGTGCTTCTTGGGAGATTCTGAAGAGAAAGTTGCAGAGATTGGTGGATGAATTTGGCTGGGTATGCTAAAGAATGGAAAATAAAAGTGAATACTGGAAAGTGTAGGTTATCAGGATAGCAAAAAGATTAGGTGATTATGAAAGATTGGATATCAGATTGGAAGAGAGAGAGTATGGAGGAGGGATGTAATTCAGATATTTGGAGTGGACGTGTCAGCGAGATGGGTCTATGACAAGATGAGGTGGATATCATAGAATTGATGAGGGGAAAAGGGTGCAGTGCGTTGCACCTTTAGGAGTCTGTGGAGACAAAGGAACTTAGTCCTTGGAGGCAAAGGGGGATGTATATGAGTATAGTTTTAAGCCCAACAGAGACCTCTTATATGGGCGTTGAAGCATGGGGTGATGATGTTGCAGCGGAGGAGAAGGTGGAGGCAGTGGAGATTCATGTCTGAGGGCAATGTGTGGTGTGACATTTAATGCAGAGGAATTAAGTAGTTTGAAGTCAGGAGGAGGTGCCGGATTTACCTAAATGTTGTACAGAGGGCTGAGGATGGGTTGTTGAAGGGTGTTTCGGACATGTAGTGAGGAATGGAGCAAAACAGATGACTTCAAGAGTGTATCAGTCTGTAGTGGAAGGAATGCGGGGGTAGGGGGTCGGCCTAGGAAAGGTTGGAGGGGGGGGTAAAGGAGGTTCTGGTGTGCGATGGGGCTTTTATTCCAGCAGGCATGCGAGGTTGAGCGTGTTTGATAGGAGAGATTGGAGACAAATGGTTTTTATACTTGACATGCTGTTGGTGACAGTTGTGAGCAAAGTAACATTTATGAAGGGGTTCAGGGGAAACCGGGCAGGGCGGATTGAGTCCTGGAGATGGGAAGTTACAGTGCCTTGCACTTGAAGGAGGGGGGTGTTAATGTTGCAGTTTAAAAAATGGTAGTGTAATGCACCCTTCTGGCAATAGAACAGCGATGGACGTGAATGATGTGAAAGTTTTCTTTTTCGGCCCACCTGCCTTGGAGGAACTCGGCCAGAGTGATAATAAAAAAAAAAAAATAATAATAAAAATAATACCCTACCATACACTTTACCTTGTATACTCAGTAACTGATTCCACTTTATCTTTTACAATCTCTTGTCCCCCTTCCCTTTATATAAAGGAAACTATACACGCTCCTCTGCAATCCCTAGGTACTTCCACATTGCATTACATTTCTTAAACAAAAAATACCCACCCCACTCTTAAAATTTTTGTCATGATCTATCAGTTCCTGCTGTAAACCCCTTTCATTCTACGCTCCTCCCCACACTTACATCCTGCTCTTCTTCACTTCTTAAATGATGTTACACTCCCTGACAGTCATGAAATTACCGCCTCCCTTCATCATCAAAACATTTAACTGTTTAACGGTATCCAAAACGTTTATATACGTTTTTTAAACATTTGTAAAGTATGTAAAAAGTAGATATTCTTTTTGTTTTTAACATTTGAAATTGTGCATAAAAAAACATTGATCTATCTTTTTTTTTTTTGGTTACTAGTTGAAAATATGTCAAAAAACATAGATATACTTTTGTAGCACTAACAATGTGACCCAAGATCTTGCTTGGGACTGTTTTACGGTTAAAAAGCTCCTCAAAATATTCCCCATCTACCCAATACCTCCAGATCCCCTTCACTAACTCCCTCTACTCTGTTTTTTTACTGGACAAATCCATTTGTTACCTAGTTTTCTTAACTTGTTTATCTCCAATTTTTTTTTATTTTCAGGAAAATTTCTTTGCCAGTGTCTCTCCAACTCTTTCATCTGATCTCATGTACTGTGAACTCTCATCATCACTCTCTTCACCTTTCTTTTTCTCTCCAGTACTTACTCTGCTCTTCTTACAAACACTTCTGCTTTGTATAAATACCTTTAATAAGCTAACGTTCTTTTTATCACACCTTTACTTCTTTCACAACACTACTCTTTCCTCTTGCTCCCTCCCTCTATTAGCAACAAACTTCTGGGCCTCACTTCTAGTACGCATTTTTAAAACTATTCCAACATCTTAACCCCCCCCTCCATACTCATAATTGCACCTGCCCACCTTTCTGCCATCAGTTGCAATATTTCTCCCAATAACTTCCTTCTCCATTACTTTATTCAATTTTACCTCTCTTCTTACATGCTTGTTGCCATTTTCCTTTTTGTCCCATCTACCTCTTACTTAACTTGTTGCTACAACTATATTAATGATCGATATATTCGTTGCCCTCTATTAAAACATGTACATCCTGAAGCCTACCCCCATCAACCTTTTATCCACTAATACATAATTTAAATACTTTCATTACTAAGAATAAGAACATAATGGATGAACCACTGCAGAAGGCCTTCTGGCCCATACAAGGCAGGTCCTAATTCAAAATCTCCTGCCAAAAATACCCAAAGAATTTACTCTTGTTCTCACACACCAATCAACATACAAGGCCCCTCCCACTCATATATTTGTCCTCCAATCTCTTTTTAAGCTACCCAAGGTCCTAGCCTCGCACACACTACTTGCAAGACCATTGCACGCATCACTAACTCTGTTCAAACACCAGTAATTACCCATTCCTTTCTAAGTCTAAAATTATCCAACTTAAATCCATTATTTCTGACTCCTTACATGGTTTGACACCATCAGTACCTTATTAATATCATCTTATTTATGCCCATCATCCACCGTAAGACGTGGGGGGATTGTTTGATATGCCATGGTTTGAAAACCGACAAGTTGAAGAGTTGGAGACACTTATGCAACACTGGGAATCTTATTGAAGAAAACGTTTCGCCACACAGTGGCTTCATAGTCCAATACAAAGCAGAAATGGGTAAGGAGGAGTAGAAAGTTGAGGTAATCAATCCCGCAACCTGGATTTGATGTGTTTAAGTCCAAAAACTCAACTCTTGTGGAAGTGCTGCACAGGGCAAGAGAGTGGCCCTTATATATACGGTGAGATGAGTTGACTGCAGGAGGCGGCGGTATCACTGTACATGGATCCCAAGAATGCTTTCCTAGTGCCATTCCCTGTGGTATAATGGCAAGAATTAGTATGGAATGAATCACCTGGACACAGCTACTTCAAGCCGTGTTGGTACCCTGTACAATGACAATGTCTATGGCCCATTTTTGGAAAGTCTTAAAGGTAACGCGGAGGGTTACTGAGCTCCTATGGAAGATTTGTTATGCAACAGAGGTCACAGTGACCCTCAAGCTGGTCCTAGTGGCCTTTAAAAAGGAAGAAGGGAAGTATCCCCAGAAAACAAGGACTTGCTACCTCAAGTCTAATGAAAGGGGATTCCCCTTCCTATACATTAACTCTTCCACACTCTTCCCCTCTCCCATCCCTTATTCATTCTCAAGTTCTTCAATAAAGGCAAGTGTTCTTGTATTCTATTCTTAGTATACGTAGTAACTGTGCATGTCTTCTTCAGTTTTGGGTTAATTAAAAATTAATATTTCATGTTGATATAAAAAATTTTTTTTTCATACTTTGGGGTGTCAGGAACGGCATTTAATTTGGATTTCTTATTTCTCTTCGGGGTAAATTAATTCTGGTATCGATAATTTCGGCTCACGATGAGCTCTCAGGAACGGGATTAATATCGTAAGGTCGGGGGTTCCACTGTACAATGCCTGCTCTTTAAAGAAGGGGTTTTGGAATATTGGCGTTTGAAAGGGACTTCTAAACTGTCATATTGAGCACGCCTGCAAAGTCATTTGATTTGCTTGAAGTTGAGGGTGAAGGTTGTTGAATTGATGATCGGGAAATTTTTTCTTTTCTTTTTGGGTCACTCACGCCTCAGTGAGAAATGGCTGATGTGTTACAACAAATATACATCATATACAGACCAACCCCCAAACTTACAAACAAGATATGTTCAGAAGGTTGTTCGTTATCTTGAATTGTGCGTAAGTCTTTATGTTGCCAACATGACTATCGAAATCGTAATGACACGATTGCAAACAAAATACCACAGGCGGGATTTGAACCCGCGGTCAAGAGAATCTCAAAACTAGACCAGGTCTGGAGTTTTTTGCCATTTTTCTTTGTTACGATTATTATTTTTTTACTATTTTTATCTAATATTATTATTATTCTGTCTCGGCGCCCACTTTTCGTTGAAAAACTTTAAAAGGACATACTGTACAGTATCAGTTATGTACTGATTACTGTACAGTCTGTTTGTAGTCACCGAATGTCTGTTCGTATGTTCTGTTGTATGTCAGATATGTTTGTATACTCAAATGTTAGTAAGGTTAGTCATCTGCATATGGTATATAAAAGGATGGAGGGAGGGGGTTAATATAAAAGAGGTTTTATGTGCAAGGGCTTGGACATTCAGCAGGCATGTGTGTGCATGTTTAGATAGGAGGGCGAATGGTAGATGTAATGGTTTTTGGGAACTGATAAGCTTGTTGGCATGTGAGCTGTGTAATTTTTTGTGAAGGCGTATTCAGGGAAACAGGTTAGTTCCAACTTGAGTCCTGGAGGTGGTTAAGTACATGCCTAACTTATTGGGGTTTGGGTTATTTGGCATGTTTGGAGTGACAACCTAAACTGTGTACTGGAGTGCCTCTGCAAAGCTGTGTTTATGTGGGAATATTGGTTGAGAGTGCTTTCATTTTTTGGTGTTACCTGTCTTGGTGGGAGTTGGCCAGTGTGCAAAAAAAAATATTACAGTATGACTATGATTTTTATTTTATTTTTGAATATTTTTGGTTCTAAGGCTATGTACAGGAATACAGTGGAAACTCATAATTGAACATGATCCCAACATGACCAATAATGTAAGTGTATTTTTGGATAGTGCTGTATTACAGTGTATTTTTGAGGGTCTGATAATGGACTATTCAATTTACTTATTCTGTTGGGAATAAAATTCATTCGGTAATGGACTCGAACTGCCTTCTGGACCGAAAGGAAAAAGTTCGATATATGAGGTTCCACTGTATTATAAAATACAATTGTTTCATGAGTGTATTACTCATCAAAACATGGAAATATTGAATGTTGATGAATTTATGAGCTATATTTTTTTTGTTTTAACAAGGTCAGCCATTTCCATGAGGTGGGTGACCTAAGAAGAAGAATATCCCCAGGAAAAGAAAATACTTTTCATCTTTGTTCAGCACTTTTCACTCATATCATACTAATCACTGTCCTCTATTGCAGAAAGTGCTCAGATATGACAGTTTAGAAGTCCCTCCAAATACTGTCCATATTCCCCCCCTCCTTTAACCTTTCAGGTTTCAGGACGTACTTGTACGGCTTACGCAACAGGTTTTTGACGTCTAGGTACGCCTAAATTCTTGCAGCCTCAAATATAGTGAGAGAGGGAGGAAAGCCGGTAGGCCTACATATGAACAGAATGGGTCTATGTGGTCAGTGTGTTGGTATTAAATAATTCTGCAGCAACCAAGTGCCGTAATGAGAAAAAAAAAAACTATGACCGTGGTTTTAGGATTAAAATACAGCGTCCTTTTTTTGCACTGTTTTTCGTATGGTTTGTATTGTTGTTTTCTAGTTTTCACTGGTCTCTTTTATTAGGAAGGAGACATATTACAACAAATTGGTGATTGTGACTGGGTTTTTTTAATGAAAGTTCCTTTAAATTGAGCTTCTAAGCAGCCTGAAATTTGTTCGATTTTTACCAAAGTTCAAATAGGTTAACAAATCAATGCTATTGAATCCAATAACATCAATGGTTTGTCTAAATATTCTTTCACAAGTGCGCTTATTTTTTTTATACCTTTTCTACACTAATGCAGTACTTTGCATAACAGTATATCTTCTTATTTTTTGTTTTTGTGAGAATAAAAATTCAGAAGTGGAAAGCCATTATGAAAGTTAGAGGGGCCTTGGGGATATGACTAATGAAACAGAGGAAGGAATAATGTATTTTTAGTCCAGAATGTCTTTCTTGTTTATTTTGGACCCTATTTGGAAATTGGAATCTTTTGAAAATTTGTGTGTGAAATTGGCAAAAATTGCTAAAATTCTGGACCGCTGTATTGGATTGTTGAAATCCGGTAAAATGGGTGGTTTTTTTCTTGTATCATTCGCTTTAGTGAAAATGGAGTTCTAGAGAAAAATAGTTATGTTTTTTGTCAACTATGGTACACTTGTATTGGCCAAAAATAGGGCTACAATTGGGCGAACGAATATCACCAATGCATAGATATACATGTTCAAGATCACTAATTCGCGAGGAGCATTATTTCGTAAGTTTTCCCATCAATTTTCATACTTTTGGTTTGTCGTTATGATCGGGAAAAGATTCTCGATCTTTTCATAAGAAAAAATTATTTCTTTTTGGTAATTTGGGCGGCCCTAGAGAACAAGTCTCTGAGAGGGCCTGGCGACCCTGAAAGGTTATTTTAACCGTGGAAGGCATTGTACAGTGGTCCCTCAAATTAATCGTCCATAATCCCGTTCCTGGAAGTGGGACTATTCTCTAGAAATGGACGATTTACGAAATCAATTTTCCCCATAAGAAATAATGTAAATTCAAGTATCCGTTTCCTGACAACATGTATGTATTTTTAAAACATAAAATTTTTTTTACATGAAATTTAGATTAGTATCTAAACAATACATTGGAATGATGAATTAAACATTAACAGACTACATTATCCTTTATTGGCGATCTTCTTTTTGTATGGAAGATGGAGAAGGAGATGATTGGATGAATTACTGTTTGGAAGGGGATTCCCCTTCCATAACAACTCGGGTACACATTTGCTTTTCTGGGGTGACTTCATTCTCTGTTATATTAATGCCAACTAGGACCACTTGGAGTCACTGGGGTCCTGTCTCGCAAAAAAACTGTCCAGAGAGCTCTGTTTCTGGCGTTCTCTTTAACCCTTTGAGGGTTTTCGTCGTACTAGTACGTCTTTACGCGTTGGGGTTTTTGGTCGTACTAGTATGATTATTCTAGCGGCCTCTAATATCGCGCGAAAAAAGGGGCTGGTTAGGCCTAGGTTGTGAGAAGAAGGGTGCTGGTGGTCAGTGTGCGCGGTCAGAAATAAAATTGGGAACCCAGTGGTGCCATTGTGGAAGGCCCTCTTAGAAACAATGTCCACATCGCCTCTCGGTAAGAAGGTCTCTCTCCTCGGCGAATTGGACTCTTTTGTTCCCTGTGACAGTTCTATAGTGATGGAAGTGCCAGTGAAGATGAGTTGTCGTGGTTTTAGTGTGGTTTTGACCGAAATCTAATGACAATTAATTCGGTATAATAGTGAAGAAACAGACGACCCTCAGCCTTCCAACCTCTGGTGCTGGGCCCTCGTGTTCACGTTCAGTTGTTTCCAGACCCAAGAGGAAACTTCTATTTTCCCAAATCCGACTCAGATGAGAGCATGGGTGATGTTAGTGATCTAGTTGAATATGAACTACAAGCTCTTCAAATAGTTCAGTTGTGATGTGAAGTGCAATATTACCCAGTGATGCGTACCAGTATATACGACGATATATGCGCTCTGGAAGGTGTGCCATATGTTATACCAAGGGGAAGGAGTGTATCTAGGAGTACATCCCGTGGCTGTACATCAGGATACAGACAGTGAAATGACTGAAGATACTGTTGATATTGGGATGGAAAATGTGCGTGGGTGGTAGTACGGTGCCAGCGGTGTGGCACCAGCTGTGGGCAATGTGCCACCCACGCTGCCACCCACGCCGCGCACATCTGTGATCTAGAATCAAGGCCACCATCCCCACTCCCCCACCACACCAGGCTCCACAACCCAACATCCACAACCACCAACTCGCAACCACCTACCACCTGTCATTGTCCAGTTCCCATCTGCAGACAGCACTGGGAATTGGCAGGAAGCTAGTCAATTTTGTTTCCAACATCACCACCGTTTGATGGCACTGCCCAAAGTGTGGAATACGGCCTTCTGTGATTGGGAACAATGCTCACTTAACTGGAATGTTTCGAGTTATTATTTGCGAACCTCTGATGAAAAAGTATTGTCATGGAAAGGAACACATATACGAGTACACAATGGCAAACACAATACTTTCACCAAAATCACGTCTACCCCAATGGAAAGGAGGCAACTGTGGTGTGATGTATCTTTTTCATTTGCCACAATAATGATTATGCCACATGTGTTTAGCACAATGTGAATCTCATACTGAGTCAACAGACCACTCCTGTTTGCAACCCATTTTCTGGGATAGAATGCCAGTGTAATTTCGATTCTGTGTAATGTTACGTAGTAGCTTCACTTCTCCAGATATAAAACCAGGCCTGACAGATCTGACAGGTTATATAAGATTAGGAATGTTTTTGTGTATTGAACAGAAAATTAAGTACTCATTTTTATACCCTTCAGGAAGAATTTAAATGTCGAGTCTTTGATTCTGTTCAAAGGAAGACTCTCTATTCAAGCAGAGTATTTCTCTGCTAGAGGAAAACGCTTTGGTATACTAGTTGTTTGTGCTTGTGATTGTTTCAGTGGTCTAGGTTTTGGATATATTGTGTTCACTGGAAGATTTATACATTGCAAAATACAGGAAGTTATTGGGCATCTCAGGTGATGGGTTCGAAACAATGATAGAACAATACCTTGGGAAGGGGATATATTATATTACTGATAACTGGTACACAAGCCCCTCTTCTGGATTTTTTGCAACAATCAGCTGAACACTCATGTACCAAGATGTGGTGTGGCAAATGTGCGTTGCAAAATGAAAACATATTGCCAGGTTTGAGATGGCACTCGCGAGGTGAGGTGTGCCAGGCGTTTGCTTGCCATTGCCTTCATGGCATTTCGGTTCCGGCATGACAAAAACGAGAATGTCACACTGTTGTCATCAATTCACCCTAATGAATGGCAGCAGTGGCAGGCAGCATAGAGTGAGAAATGAACCCCATTCTTAAAACCTGACCAGCTGTGAATGATTTAAACCTTCAACATGCGTTCAGTGGTCAAATGTGGACCATGCAGATTGGGTTGTGATTGTGTTCGCAAGAGTTATAGTGGTACATCAAACTGTTTTTCCTTCTTCTGGACTTTCCATGCTCATTGCTTATAAACTATGTATAAGATGAGCACCAGAACAAAAACACACAGTACGGCAAATTTTGTTTGTATGTCATCAGACAAATAGTATTCAAGTACCAAGGAAATGCACCTGCTATTGACCGCCCACCAAATTATCAACAATACCTGCTCGTCAGAAGCATGGTGATCACTTCCTGGTAAAAACTGCCTGCTACTGCTTTGAAGGGATAAACAGGCTCAGAACAGAAGAGGTGTTATGTCTATTTCACTATACAAAAAAAACGCCCACAAACACGCAGAGACACTCGTTTTATGTGTGGAGGAAGTGCCAAACTCCCTGTGCATGACACCATGTTTCAATGAGTTCAACAGGCTGCAGCAGAACTTCTTGAAACATGTCCTGTGACTGTATATGTGATATAAATTTATAGAAAAATAGTAATTAATCAACATTTCATATTGTTTTGTTTGTGTAAATATTTTTCTTGTAAACCTAATAATGACGACATGTTTATGCCGTAGTAGTATTGAAAAAGAAATAACTTACAAATTGATCATGTTTGGCCTCAGAGGCCATAAAAGTTACTCAGAAAAAGAAAAAAATTGAAAAAAAATTGAATAAGCAGTTCATTAAAATAAGTAATAGATAAATACCCGGGTGACGGAAGTGGCGTTTGTTTACCATTATGTTGTTCTCAATTTTGGAAAATTTCACACCTCCATATCTCGGTAAGTATTGACGTTAAAATTTTTTTGTTTAGCCTATAATGTTTAGAAAAAAATACTCTATTTTTTCATAAGAAAAAATAATTTTTTTTTTTTTTGAAATTTGGCCGACCCTGAGAACGAGTTTCGGAGAGGGCCTGTATCGACCTCTAAGGGTTAAAACTTCCCTAAATGGGCCAAGACTCTGTCACTGTACATGTTGCCAATATGGCTTGCAACATCCTTCTCTGGGTGATATTTCTCCATAAATCTTTCCATCCTACCCCACATTTCAAAAATCTCCTTAATTTCTGAAGAATAGGCTTTCTCCATCTCTCTTCCTTCCTCTGCAGCAAGATTCTGAGCTGCGATCTGTTGACTTTCTGTGAAGGGCTCTTGCAGACTCTCAGTGGTTAGCTTTCGTTTGTGTGGTCCTCCACCAACTCTTCACATCCTCCAAAACTCACATCCAACACCAATGGACTCCCCTCGGATTGCCACATGGATTTTTAACCAACTGACATAGGCTCATCAGGTCAGGCTGCCCCAATACCTTCTTAATCCCTCATGTGGACACAAGTTGGCCACAATCTTCTCCAAGCAGAGTTCAAAAGTCCTGGTGTCACTCCATCCACAGCCTTACTTTAAAGGCTTACGCAATGGCGAATACTGAATTGTTCTTTCCAAAATCTTGTAGGGTCAATTGAGTGTCTGAAGGGTCACATTCAAGCACCTTTCATACATGCTTTGGTGTAGCGTTTTTTAAAGTTTGCAATGACCTGCTGGTCCATAGGGCTGGAGGACGAGGAGTGGTATCGGGGCAAGACACTTACTTTGATGAACCCAACTCCTTTCAGAATTAGGTCATCACAATGTTTGGCGGAATGAGCAGGTGCAGTGTCAATTTACTAGAGGCCACTGGAAGATCCAATTTCTTTTCCAGGAGGTATTCTCACACAAGGGCCAAACACTACATGATCTCTCTATATTAATTTCCCTCGTGACCATGACACTTACGATTAGATTTCCAAAAACTTCCACCACATTTTACTCTTCATAAACATTGTTTTTCGGAACACCGCTGGGCATTTTTTCAGATATTGGTACACTAGTAATGGCTTCTTCACTTTGGAAATCCCCACTAGCATTAGCACAGAACATTAGCGTCAAGCCTGTCTTTCATAGGTCTGTCGTCCTTGGCGGCGCCTTTTCTTTCCTGAGTACTGTAGGTCCTCTTTGCATTTTCTTCCAAAAAGAGGCCTGTTTCATCTCAACTGAAACTTGTTCAGGTTTCAGTCCTTCATTGTTATTGTATCCTTAATCATGCACATATTTTTCAGCAGCCTTGTGGTCGAACTGGTCAGCCTCACCATGGCTTGCCACACTGTGTTTGCAAGTACGCTTCTTAAATCTCTCATACCGCTTTGCTGGCCTTTATTTCACTCACATTCACCACTAGTTGCAGGCAATTTCTTTACCAAATCGTTCTTGCAACTGCCTTGGATTTTCACAAATAAGTGAGTATAAGGACTATCTCATGCTTCTCGTTTTCATGGATCCACACCAATAATAACTTCTCACATCTTCGTGTACTGGTGATTCAATTTATGTCAGCAATATTTACCCCCTTTGCAACAACTGCGTTCCTTGATTTCCTTTTCTTGGCTATGATGGAAGATTTGGTGTACGGGATTTGTTATACATCTGGCCAGTTCGCCCACAGTTATCCACTTTTCATATGGTTCCAATGTTGATTTTCCATTAAATTCAATCGTATTTCTCACCTTCTTTACAAAGGCTTGCATAGAGCTTTCTTTGGAGCCATGGTAGCTTATTTAGCACGTTAAAACTTGGAAAGACTAAATTAAATGGACTTTATGAAATATTTCGCTGGAGCACGTGAGGGGACTGTCGCTCACTGGTAAACAATGGACACTGGTGGGAGAAGGGGGACAGGCGAGGCGCCTCAAGGGGATCACGGCGTGCGTACGTGTCCGGGTACGAAGGACTATTAGCGAGTTACCGGACCATTTCCGAGCAATATTTTGACGAAAAAATAAACAATAAACACAGGACTATTTCCGAATTGGGACGACATTTCAGGCCGGGACGATTATTGAGGGACATCTGTGCTTCATTTCCAGGACTCAAGTCCAGCTTTATCTATAATAAAAACCCGGTTTCCTTGAATCCCTTCACTAAATACTGCCCTGTCACACTCTACAGCATCTCAAGTCCCGAAATCCATTCGTCTCTCCATTGATCTCCCAAACTAAGCGCTCACACACGTTTTCTAGAAATCAATAGCCCCATCACCCACAAAACCTCCTTTCCCTCCCACTCCTCCTAACATTTCAAGGGTGACCCCTACCCCTCCTTGCCTTCCCCTACAGGACTTTTACACTATCAAGTCATTTCTACTTATGATCCATTCTCTCTCATTGACCAAAACCCACACTCCACCAAATTTCTCTACATTAATATTTGCCACCACACACTGCCCTGGGGAACACTTCCCACTGCTCCAGCTTGCTCATCGCTGCAGCATTTTTTTTTTACAACCAAGCTCCAAAACCATAGAAGTGTTAGGTTACCACTATACCTTAGATATTATTTCACTATACCTTTCAATCTTATTTCATTCTGAAGTTGTTCGGGTTACCGTTTACCGACCGAATTTGTTCCATTAGACGAATATTGTGATTTAGATTATAGGTCCCATTTCAGTGGGGGGGGTCCACCAAATTTTCAAGGACATAGCCACTTACAAAAATACACTTACATAATCTGGTCGAGTTGGTGCGAATCTTAAGGCGGGGGGTCCCACTGTACTTTTATTCTCACATTCCCTTCTTCGCTCACGATAAGTTTTGTCTCCACAAGATACCACAATGCACCATATCATTTTTCCTTCATCAATTCTATGGTTAACTCATCCTTCATAAAACCCATCTGCTTGGACAAGTCAACTCCCAAATATCTGAAAAACTTTCACTTCTTCCATTAACTCCACTCTTCCAATGTGAACGCCATTTTTTATTTATCTAAATCATTTGATACCCTCTTCACCTTACTCTTATCTATGTTTCACTTTTTAACTTTTACTTTTACACACCCTCCCAGATTGTCTAGTAACCTTTGCAACTTTTCTTTAGAAATCTCCCATAAGCAGTATCATCCCCAGCATAAAGAAACTGTGTAACTCTCATTTTGTACTTTATTCCCCATAATTTAATCCCACTCCTCTCCCGAAACACCCTTGCATTTAACTTCTTTTATGGACCCATCGATAAACATATTAACCTCTTAAACGGTCTCCATACGAACACTTACGTTCACTCGGTAGTGCCCAAATTTTTGAGAAAAAAAAAAAAAATATAAGGAAAAAGGCATATGGTACCAGGCATCCCCAATATTTTAATATGCGCAAAAGTGAGTGACGACATACCATTCTTCTCATGTCTAGGTTGACTCAAGGCGTATCGTAGGCAATGGTTGAATGAATGCCAAAGAAAACGTACATATAGTTTGGGGCGCTACTGCGCCTGGGTGAAGTTATAATTCGTTTGGATCTGTTTAAGGGTTAAACAACCATGCGTGACATTACAAATCCTGTGTAATGTAACCTTGTGTAATCTCTCCTCTCTCCTACACACCCTAACATGAGCCTCACTATACTCATTTAAAAACTCTTTACAGCATTTAGTTACTTACTAACCTCTTCAATACACCTGGGAACATCTGCCAAACAAAGATTCCCTTTACTCTATCTCTATGCCTTTTCTAAATCAATAAATGCAATGAAAACTTCCCTACCTTATCTAAATACTCTTCAATATATGCTTCAATGTAAACACTTGTCCTACACATTCCCATACCCACACTAAAGACTCGTTTGCTCATCTGCAATCCTACATTCTGTCTTACTCTAATTCTGTTAATAATAACCTGTAAGGAAGTAGGTTGGTAGGACAACAAAACACACGCAGGGAAGTACTACTGTACTGCACAGATGTATATGAAACAGAAACTGTAACTGTTTTGCATGCATTGGTAGTAGATTGATGGTTTCTTTTTCTTGTATCATAAACTCACTAGATACAGGCATATCTTGATACTCCCTACCTTACTCTTTGGTTCAAACTTCACAGACACGCTCATGCATATATTATACATACATCTTGGTTTATTTCCTTTTTCTATATAGCTTCTTGTTCTTCTTTATTTCTTCTATTGTCCATGGGGAAAGTGGAAAGAGTCCTTTCTACGTAAGCCATGCGTGTCGTATGAGGCGACTATTAAAATGCGGGCGCAATGGGCTAGTTAACCCTCTCCTTGACATTACTAAAAAGAGAAGAAGAAAAAATTTATAAAAACTGGGATGCTTGAATGTGCGTGGATGTAGTGCGGATGCAAGAAACAGATGGATAGCTGAATGTTATGATTAAAAAGAAGTTGGAATGTCTGCCCTAAAACGAAACAACGCTGAAGGGGGTAGGGGCAGTTAGAGTTTCGGTGGGGGGAAATAAATGGGATTCAATCTGGAGTATCTGAGGAGTGTTAGAGCAAAAGGAAGGGGTAGCAGTAATGTGAAAAGTAATCAGTATAGAAGGAGAAGAAATAGATATGAATGTGTAAATTCAAGAATATGTGGATTAAAGTTAAAGGTTGGGATGCGAAAAAGGGGGTCTTATTAAGCGTGGTTTGCACCTGGAGAAGAGAGGAAATGTAGAGGAGAGGGAGAGATTTTGGGAGATGTTATAGTGATTGTATAGGGAGCTTTGAACAACCGTGAGAGAGTTAAATTGTGGTAGGGGACCTGAATGCTAAAGCAGGAGAAATTTTAGAGGGGTGTGGTTAGGTAAAGTTTGGGTGGGTGCCAGGGTAAATGATAATGGGGAGCCCTTTGATTGAAATTTGTATAGGAAGGGTTTTGGTTATAGGTAATTCATTTTTCAGAAAAAGAGGTAAATGAAGCATACAAGATATGATGTAGGGCGAAATGAAGTAGTTTGTTGGATTATGTATTGGTAGATAAAAGACAGTGAGTCAGACTTCAGGATGTACATGTTTATTGAGGGGCCAAGATATATTCAGGATCACTTTCTAGTTGTTTGCTAAAATGAGGAGTTAAAAGGTAGATGGGAACAAGGAGGATAGAAGCATCAGGGAAATGAGAGAGGTGAAGGTTTATAAACTAAACGAGGAGGGCAGTTAGGGTAAGATATATAAACAGCTTTTGGAGGATAGTTGGCTATGAGTGCATAGGCAGTGGGGTCGAAGAGGTATGGGGTAGGTTTTTAAAAAATGTAATGTTAGAGTGTTCAGCGGAAGTTTGGTGGTTACAGGAAAGTGGGTGCAGGAGGAAAGAAGGGAAAGAAGAGCTGACACTGGTGGAAATGATGATTGTAAAGAGAGTAGTAAGGGAGAAAGAAAATGTTAGCATATGTGAAGTTTTTACAAATTAAGAAGTGATGCAAGGGGGAAGAGTATATGGTGAAAAGAAGAGGCTAAAGAGAGTGGTGATGATGCAATGGAAAAGAGAGAAAATGAGAGAGTGGGTGAGATGTTATCAACAAATTTTGTGAAATTAAGAAAAAGTTTTGGGTGGATTAACAAGTTAAGGAAAGCCTAGAGAACAAATGGATTAGAGTCAGTTAAAATAGGAGTGGGAGAGTTTTTAATTGGAGACAAGTTGAGTTATTGGGAAGGATTGGAGGGAACTATTTTGAGGATTTGTTAAATGTTGATGAAGATAGGGAAGCGTGGATTTCGTGTTATAGGGCAAGGAGGAATAACATCTTGAGGGATGAAGGAAAGAGCCAGTTGTGAGTGTGGGGAAAGTTCGTGAGGCAGTCCGATTAAAATGGAAAGGGGGTGCGGAGTAAGGCAGACGCGGAATTGATGGATAAAGATTAGAAATGTTTACAAGCAGGTGGGGATATGTACTTGGAGGTGGTTGGTGCAATTATTTAACAAAATGTATGGAAGAGGGGTAAGGAACCTAGGGATTGGCTGAGAGCATGCATAGTTCCTTTGTATAAAGGCAAAGGGGACCGGACAAAAGAGGTGGCAAAAAATTATAGGGGGGATAAGTCTGTTGTGTATTTGGTAAAGTGCTATGGGTTGAGTTATTATTGAAAGAATTAAGAGTAAGACAGAGAAATAGGATAGCAGATGAACAAGGGAGCTTTAGAAATGGTTAGGGGGTGTGTGGACAGGTGTTTACAGTGAAACAATATAACTGTGAACAGTTATTAGATAAGGCTAAAGAGGGTCTTTGTGGCATTTATGGATTTGGAAAGGAAAAAGATATGACAGGGTGGATCGGGGGGCAAATGAGCAGATGTTGCAGGTGTATGGTATATAGGAGGTAGGTTATTAAGCAGTTGAAGAGTTTTTACGAGGATAGGTGGTCCATAGTTAGAGTATGTAGGAAAGAAGGAAATTATTTCCCAGTAAAAGTATGCCTTAGACAAGGGATGTGTGGATGGTCACGTGGTTGTTTAATATATTTAAAGATGGGGTTGTAGAGAAGTAAATGCGAGGTCTTGGCAAGAGGGTGAGAGTTTAAAGATTAAGAATCAACATAAAGTTGGGAGTTGTCACAGTTGCTCTTTGGTGATGACATGTGCTTCTTGGGAGATTCTGAAGAGAAAGTTGCAGAGATTGGTGGATGAATTTGGCTGGGTATGCTAAAGAATGGAAAATAAAAGTGAATACTGGAAAGTGTAGGTTATCAGGATAGCAAAAAGATTAGGTGATTATGAAAGATTGGATATCAGATTGGAAGAGAGAGAGTATGGAGGAGGGATGTAATTCAGATATTTGGAGTGGACGTGTCAGCGAGATGGGTCTATGACAAGATGAGGTGGATATCATAGAATTGATGAGGGGAAAAGGGTGCAGTGCGTTGCACCTTTAGGAGTCTGTGGAGACAAAGGAACTTAGTCCTTGGAGGCAAAGGGGGATGTATATGAGTATAGTTTTAAGCCCAACAGAGACCTCTTATATGGGCGTTGAAGCATGGGGTGATGATGTTGCAGCGGAGGAGAAGGTGGAGGCAGTGGAGATTCATGTCTGAGGGCAATGTGTGGTGTGACATTTAATGCAGAGGAATTAAGTAGTTTGAAGTCAGGAGGAGGTGCCGGATTTACCTAAATGTTGTACAGAGGGCTGAGGATGGGTTGTTGAAGGGTGTTTCGGACATGTAGTGAGGAATGGAGCAAAACAGATGACTTCAAGAGTGTATCAGTCTGTAGTGGAAGGAATGCGGGGGTAGGGGGTCGGCCTAGGAAAGGTTGGAGGGGGGGGTAAAGGAGGTTCTGGTGTGCGATGGGGCTTTTATTCCAGCAGGCATGCGAGGTTGAGCGTGTTTGATAGGAGAGATTGGAGACAAATGGTTTTTATACTTGACATGCTGTTGGTGACAGTTGTGAGCAAAGTAACATTTATGAAGGGGTTCAGGGGAAACCGGGCAGGGCGGATTGAGTCCTGGAGATGGGAAGTTACAGTGCCTTGCACTTGAAGGAGGGGGGTGTTAATGTTGCAGTTTAAAAAATGGTAGTGTAATGCACCCTTCTGGCAATAGAACAGCGATGGACGTGAATGATGTGAAAGTTTTCTTTTTCGGCCCACCTGCCTTGGAGGAACTCGGCCAGAGTGATAATAAAAAAAAAATAATAATAATAAAAATAATAACCCTACCATACACTTTACCTGGTATACTCAGTAAACTGATTCCCCTATAACTTTTACAATCTCTTGTCCCCCTTCCCTTTATATAAAGGAACTATACACGCTCTCTGCCAATCCCTAGGTACCTTCCACACTTGCATACATTTCTTAAACAAAAAATACCACCCCCACTCTTAAAATTTTTGTCATGATCCTATCAGTTCCTGCTGTATAACCCCTTTCATTCTACGCACCTCCCCACACTTACATCCTGCTCTTCTTCACTCTTAAATGATGTTACACCTCCCTGACCAGTGCATGAAATTACCGCCTCCCTTTCATCATCAACATTTAACTGTTTAACGGTATCCAAAACGTTTATATACGTTTTTTAAACATTTGTAAAGTATGTAAAAAGTAGATATTCTTTTTGTTTTTAACATTTGAAATTGTGCATAAAAAAACATTGATCTATCTTTTTTTTTTTTGGTTACTAGTTGAAAATATGTCAAAAAACATAGATATACTTTTGTAGCACTAACAATGTGACCCAAGATCTTGCTTGGGACTGTTTTACGGTTAAAAAGCTCCTCAAAATATTCCCCATCTACCCAATACCTCCAGATCCCCTTCACTAACTCCCTCTACTCTGTTTTTTTACTGGACAAATCCATTTGTTACCTAGTTTTCTTAACTTGTTTATCTCCAATTTTTTTTTATTTTCAGGAAAATTTCTTTGCCAGTGTCTCTCCAACTCTTTCATCTGATCTCATGTACTGTGAACTCTCATCATCACTCTCTTCACCTTTCTTTTTCTCTCCAGTACTTACTCTGCTCTTCTTACAAACACTTCTGCTTTGTATAAATACCTTTAATAAGCTAACGTTCTTTTTATCACACCTTTACTTCTTTCACAACACTACTCTTTCCTCTTGCTCCCTCCCTCTATTAGCAACAAACTTCTGGGCCTCACTTCTAGTACGCATTTTTAAAACTATTCCAACATCTTAACCCCCCCCTCCATACTCATAATTGCACCTGCCCACCTTTCTGCCATCAGTTGCAATATTTCTCCCAATAACTTCCTTCTCCATTACTTTATTCAATTTTACCTCTCTTCTTACATGCTTGTTGCCATTTTCCTTTTTGTCCCATCTACCTCTTACTTAACTTGTTGCTACAACTATATTAATGATCGATATATTCGTTGCCCTCTATTAAAACATGTACATCCTGAAGCCTACCCATCAACCTTTTATCCACTAATACATAATTTAAACTACTTTCATTACATAAGAACCTAAGAACATAATGGAAGAACACTGCAGAAGGCCTTCTGGCCCATACAAGGCAGGTCCTAATTCAAAATCTCCTGCCAAAAATACCCAAAGAATTTACTCTTGTACTCACAACACCAATCAAACCCAGCCCCTCCCACTCATATATTTGTCCAATCTCTTTTTAAGGCTACCCAAGGTCCTAGCCTCGATCACCCTACTTGCAAGACCATTGCACGCATCCACAACTCTGTTCAAACACCAGTAATTACCCATTCCCTTTCTAAGTCTAAATTTATCCAACTTAAATCCATTATTTCTGACTCTTACCTGGTTTGACACCCTCAGTACCTTATTAATATCATCTTTATTTATGCCCATCATCCACTCGTACACTTTGATGATGTGATGAATGGTTTTGAAAACCGACAAGTTGAAGAGTTGAGACACTTATGCAACACATGGGAATCTTTATTGAAGAAACGTTTCGCCACACAGTGGCTTCATCAGTCCAATACAAAGCAGAAATGGGTAAGGAGAGTAGAAGTTTGAGGTAATCAATCCCTCAACCTGGAATTGATGTGTTCAGTCCATCACTCTTGTAGGAAGTGCAGCACAGGGCCAGAGAGGTGGCTTATATACTACGGTGAGATGAGTTGAAGCAGGAGGCGGCGGTATCACAGTGGGACCTGCCACTAGTGTAAGAAGGTTGTCGTCCAAAGGTTGGGCAAGCGTTGAAGTCTTTGTACCAAGATCCCATGCAACATCATGGGAAGTCGAAGTCTTTGTACCAAGATCCCATGCAACATCATGGGATCTTGGTACAAAGACTTCAACGCTTGCCCAACCTTTGGACGATGACCTACTTATACTAGTGGCAGGTCCCACTGTGATCCCGCCTCCTCCTGCTTCAACTCATCTCACCGTAGTACATAAGCCACCTCTCTGGCCCTGTGCTGCACTTCCTACAAGAGTGATGGACTGAACACATCAATTCCAGGTTGAGGGGCTGATTACCTCAAACTTCTACTCTCCTTACCCATTTCTGCTTTGTATTGGACTGATGAAGCCACTGTGTGGCGAAACGTTTCTTCAATAAAGATTCCCATGAGTTGCGTAAGTGTCTCAATTCTTCAACTTTGATGATATCTCCCCTTATTCTACGTTTCTCTAGAAGGTGGAGATTCAAGGCTCTAAGAACATAAGAAAGGAGGAACACTGCAGTAGGCCTGTTGGCCCATACTAGGCTAGTCTTTCACAAATCCAACCCACTAACAGAATAAATGCTACCCAAGCAATAAGCTCTGACAATTCTATTTACTCACGTGCAAGTCCCACTCAAATCCAACCCCTCTCATTCATGTACTTATCCCACCTAAATTTGAAACTACTCGAGGTTTTAGCTTTGATAGCCCTACTAGGACATAGATAGCAGGTTTGTAGACAGCAACCACCCAGGGAGGTACTACTGTCCTGCCAAGTGAGTGTAAAATGAAAACCTGTAATTGTTTTACATGATGGTAGGATTGTTGGTGTCATTTTTTCTGTCTTGGAAACATGCAAGATTTCAGGTATGCCTTGCTACTTCTACTTACACTTAGGTCACACTACACATGCATGTACAATCATATATATACACACCCCTCTGAGTTTTCTTCTATTTTCTTTCTAGTTCTTGTTCTTGTTTATTTCCTGTGATCTCCATGGGGAAGTGGACCAGAATTCCTCCTCCATAAGCCATGCGTGTTGTAAGAGGGGACTA
>NW_026487904.1:0-10352 GCF_026875155.1 Cherax quadricarinatus | reverse complement strand
TTGTTGCCAATAAGTTTATTCAGGCACAGGTACACATCAATACAGTTACTCAAATTATCATACATAGTAACATATGTGTAAATTGCCTAGGATAACCCAAAAAGTCAGACAAAGTGACTTATTTCCACTGTAATAATCAGAGAGAAATAACCACCAGGGTTAAGAAAGTCCGCTCCCCTCGTGGGAGATGCTTTGATGCTGGTGAGGTGGCTCTTGTTCCAAGGAATTGGGCCAATCCTCTCCTTCCTTCGATCGAATGCGATTACCTCATTTCCCAGGTGCTGTATGATCCCTACAGGCTTAACGCTTCCCCATGAATGTAATAATAATAATAAGGAAGGAGATTGATGCAGCCCTTCCACAAGATTGTATTAGTCACCTTAAAAAATCAATCATTTTCTATCGTGTTAACAGAGAACGTTAGGTTAGTAAGTAAGTAAGTAAATTTATTCAGGTATACACAAATACAGTTACATAGAATTATCATACATAGCAGCATATGTGTAGAGAACCTAGGATAACCCAAAAAAGTCAGACGGAGTGACTTATTTCCATTGGGGTCCTTTAATAGGTTGCAATAATATTATTAATAATAATTATAATAATAATAATAATAATAATAATATAATAATAATAATAATAATAATTATATATTATTATTATTATTATTAATTATTATTATTATTTTATTATTATTTATTGTTTGATTTATTGGTGAGTGCTCTTGATCAAGGGAATTAAAAGCTACCTTCCCATCCCATGGTGTTCACATTAGCGTAAAATCAGACATAAGTAATGCGCTTAGAGGCCTTAGGTCTCACAAGAGAAGGACCCGGGTTCGACCCTGGGATGGGTGGAGACGAAAGACTATGTTTCCTTACATCAGTTACCCCTTGTTCGCCTAACAGTCAGTAGGAACCTGAGTGTTAGCTGACTGTTGTAAACCACACTGACTGACTTTCTTGAATTATCCTGAGTTATTAGCCTTTTTAATTAAATCTTCTCAGCTGAAAAGGAATCTTAGGCCGGTGAGGGGCTCTTGATTCAAGGAATTATTCTGCCTTTCCTTCCATCGGACTTGATTGATTCCCATTTCCAAGACGCTGTATCCCCCTACTGGTTTAGCGCTTCCTCACGATTGCATTAATAAGTAGATGTGATCCGAGAAAGGCATCCTCATATTCCATAAGGACTCGAATGGAAATAAGTCACTCTGTCTGACTTTTTTGGGTTATCTCAGGTTCTCTACACATATGCTGCAATGTATGATAATTCTATGTAACTGTATTTGTGTATACCTGAATAAACTTACTCACTTCCTCTACTTTAATGATTCCACTGAGCTACGTAATCCTAATCCTGCCTCCTACCGAGGCTTCCTTCAGTAGGTACGAGCCTGATAAAGAGGGTAAGACTGATATATAAAGGCCTCCTAAATAACTCATTAGAATTCCAAGCATCAGCTATTAAAACTTTGAGGCCCTACTGTAGGAATTAAAGTATTCATGAGTGCTGGTGACCAGATGACATGCAGCTTTAAACTCAATTAACTAACCAATCTGCATTCCTATTTCGACGTTAAGGCTCCAACAAGCCAAGAAAATGACCTTTAAACTTGTCCTTGTATACTTCACCAGGCTACGCTATCTCCAAGCTATTTACCACACAAGGTATATAATATATTATGAGATTCGCTCTCATACTGTATATGAATTAGAGGTACACAGTAGTATCTAATGGCTATAATTATAACTATAATTTTTAAAGGGGATGGAGGGGTAAGCCAGCGGAAGGCCTCGGTCAGATGACCAGCTGAGGGTCATATGACTAAGACCTGAGTCAGGAAACACTCCTCCTGTCTAACCTAACCTAACTCTCACACAGGTATACAATACCTTATGTGATGTACTCTCACACAGGTATACAATACCTTATGTGATGTACTCTCACACAGGTATACAAAACCTTATGTGATGTACCCTCACACAAGGTATACAAAACCTTATGTGATGTACTCTCACACAGGTATACAATACCTTATGTGATGTACCCTCACACAAGGTATACAATACCTTATGTGATATACTTTAACGCAAAGTATATAATACCGACGAACGTATAAATCATACATACTGCAACTTTTGGAAAGTGGTGCGCGAAACATCTCATAATACAGGCTTCTTATTCCTTCAAAGATGTGCCTTGAAGCTCTTGATTTAGAAAATTGGATTGAATCTCTGCTTCCTTGGACTAAACCTAATTGCCTGCCCTTCCCCAGGTGTCGTATGACTCCTAAAGGTCTAGCTCTTCGCCATAAATATAAGAGAATATTGCACCTGTCTCTATACTTCTATACCTGAAGCTATTCCAGCTTTCTGGTAGCACTGCCGCCTGCAAGAAACATTCTCAAACCTGTCACAGCATAAACTGAGTCCAAGGAGTCAGTGACCCTGCGGCCCTCAGACCAGGCCTTTTGGTAGATCAGGGCTTAACCGGGATGTTACCGGTGACCGAACGCAGTTTAATTAATACATGGACCACAGTCCGGCTACTCTGGAACTGACTTTAAATAAATATATACTCAAGTTAGTTTACCTGCCCCCTGTGAGAATCGAACTCACGACCCCTGGTTTACAAGACCAGTGCTCTGCCCCTGAGCTAAGGAGGCTCTTCACTTCTAGGCTAAGGACCCCAGTAGAAATAATTGATTTTGACTTTTTTTGTGGGATTATCTTAGGTAATTTACATATATGTTACTTTGAATAATTAAAGTACAATGAACACATTTCAGTGCTCAATAATAACCCACATGGAGACAAACACTCAGGAGATTATCTGTATATTTCGATCCCTTTCTGGGATCCTCCTCTGCTGAAGAGGATCCCAGAAAGGGATCGAAATATACAGATAATTTTTTTCCCAAAGGTGTTATTTTTGGAGCATTTGTTACATATTGATAATTGTACTTTGGCACCTGTGCTAAATAAACTTGTTTTGCCCCCCGGGCTAAGAAGGTTCTTTTTTTTGCTGTATTAGTCGTTAATTGTGAAGGCTAGTCAAAAAAAATTTATTGCGAGACTGTTAGGCTCTTAGATAAAAAAAAATGTTCTTAAAAAAACAAAAGGGTGGATCATCACAATTTTTTTTCGCTGTGGAGCAAGTGCACGTTCCAGCCTTGTAGAAAGGACTGTAATTAGAATGATAACAAATTCTCGCCAGGCAGCACACTCCACCCAATATTAAAAAAATCAAACCTCTCACCCTACAAAACACCTACTTATTATTTCCTTTTACTAATAGAACCTTAACTCTGATATTAACCCTCCCCCCAAACATTTGCCCAAACCCCAAAGAAAAACCCTGACCCTAACCAAAAGGGACGATCACTCTTTGATGTTTCCCCTGTCCATTCACACTATGCAAAAATCAATGCCATAAAAAACCCCCAAAAAATTGGAATTATTTCCTGTAAAAAAAAAGAAACACTTCCGTTTTTAAAAATTTAAGTCTCTTCTAAAGATCACTTACTCACTCAAAAACCAAATAAATATAATAACTGAACCTTATAAATTGTAAATCTTAAATGTTTCTCACAATTTAAACACATAAAAGTTAAAAACCCAAAACCCAATCTAATCTATTATTTTTTTAAAAACACTACCTAAAGAAAACTCCATTTACTGAATGTACAACTGGGAGCAACCATATGACCTGTCTTTGTAATACCATTTGTGCTTTTTAGTTATCTGTTTACATAATGTTTATCCTGATTTCATCAATAAAAAACCCGGAGTTTACCGGGAGAGATTTTCCGGGGGTCAACGCCCCGCGGCCCGGTCTGTGACCAGGCCCCCGGTTAATCTTTTCCTTGTTAATTTTAAATTTTAATTTTAAGCCAGCCCGTAAGCTATGCATATAAGTGGTTTTTGGCATGCTGTCTTACCTGTATTTTTTTGTACCCGTAGTATGCTAAAAATTACTAAAAAAATAATAAAAATAGTACTTCTCTCTCCCCTCTCACTCACTCTCTCACTCACTCTCCACTATCAATTTTTCCGATGCTGTTTACATAATTTGCATCGACCGGAAAACCCAAAAGACGTATCTGAAAATATTTAGAGGAACGACTATCATTCACAGCCTGTCACCCGGGGGTTCTATGTTTTCCCGGGGGGGGGGGGGGTTGGGAAGGGCCCACACAGGGGCAATAGGAACATTTCAAAGAAATAAAAAACAGGTAAAATAGATTTTTTCAGGAAATGACATACATCCAAAGGCATGAAAAAAATAACTTTTGGCGGGTAGATGGTGGGTTGGTTTATTTTAAGGCTAGTTCATCTGTTAACTACCGAAAAACTATTTTAGCACTTGAAAAGGGGTTAAACTTCACTGTGTATAGGGAAAAAATTTTGGGAAGGAATGGTCCCAAAATTGCACCAGAAATCATTACGAAAGAAAAAGACTGGGCAGGGGGATGCAAAATCCCCCCAATAAAAGTGGGGCCCCATTGGTACACTAAGAGAAAAACCATAAGTGTCCGGGGCCCAAAAGTTAAACAGCCTCCCTAAGCATTGGGGGAATTGCCAATAAACCCCTGGCTGCCTTCAAGAGAGGCTGGACAGATACCTAAAGTCTCCGGATCAGGGGGGCTGGGTCTACGTCGGACTGGGGGGGCCAGCAGTACAGCCTAGGTGGCCTGCCATCGGGAGGCCGGTCGTGGACCGGGCCGCGGGGCGTTGATCCCGGAAAAAACCCCAGGTAACCCCCAGTATAACTGAGAGAACACACCACTCGGCGTAGTGTACTAAAATACGCCCTTTCCTTTAATTAAAAAACTGCGGGTTAGTTTTCGTGAGAAAGTTTGCATGCGTTGCACTATTTTTTTTCGAAGATACAGGTTAGGTAAGATTTGCGGGAAAATAGGATAAATTTTTCCCTGACGCGAGTCTCGTATATGATAACCGCGCTGGAGTTTTTGGTAGGGACCGAGACCTTCCACTGACTTAGCGGCCCACCCCAAAAAAAAATTTTTATGGTTTTGAAAAAAAACCATTTTTATAACGTTTGAAGATACACTAGTTTTTTTAAAAAATAACAAAGCATGAGGGTGGCCCGTCCCAGAAATTTTGAAAAACCCGCTGGTTCATGGTGTCACGACAACCAAAGCTTACAACGCTAATAAAAATAATGTTCAGGATACATTTCAAATTGAAGTGATCAGAGGTAACTTTCTACAAGAAAAAAAACCTCATATTGCAGCTTCTTTGACAATTGTGGGTAAATTTAAAAACAACCTTTGAGTACTGTTTTGCCCACAAAGGCGAGGGAAAAAGCATGTTTAAAAAATATAAAACTTATTGTATTGATAGAGAAACCCTTCAAGTTTATAGAAATGCATTACTTGTTGTTTCACTTTATTCTTTTCCCAGCTTGCCCGTTTTTTTTCCCCCAACACAAAAACACATTTTTTTTTTACTTTGGCGCTTTTGAATGTGCTTGTTGCTTTATCTCATTATTGGGGATGCCTTGGTGCGGGAAGTGCTAGAACCGCCCTTTCTTGAGATCTGTACTTTTATTTCAACTGTTTACCGGCCCCCTAGCTTCTGACGAAGGTTCTATTCAGGAATGAAAATCCTAAGTCCTCAGGAGGAACGGTGAGAGGCAACACGTAGGGGTAAGGGGCCCAAAATTATTAAAAGCCTCCATCTACATAAGAGGAATTACCCAAAAGACCTTTTGGGTGTCTTTAAAAGGGGGAAAAATGTCAGTTCCCCAAGCCCAAACTGGGTTTGCCTTTGGAAGGGTGCAGCCAGAAAAAACCTTGGTTAAAAAGCTCTGATCCACCAGTAGGCATAGTATTTGCTGAAGGGGGGGGTTAACCCCAGAAAACATCCTTTAGACGTCCTTCGGTCCCACTGGTGACTTCTTTTTGACATAAATTACTCTGGGGCTCAAGTAAATTTAAGCGAGATATGGACAAGTCTTTTACGTCATTAACACACGTCATCGTGATTTGGGTGCCACCCAGGGGAACGTCATTAGCTAGCGAAAAAAACATAACAGTACCACTTGGTGGGGAAAATTGGCCTTTAAAATTTGTTACGGCATATACTAGTTATCTGTGTGTGATAATTTGTGCAAATAGCGTAAGTCTATTTTGATATGTTATGCTTTTAAGTGTGGGCATTTTTTTTAAGGGGGTTATGTTATCTTAAAGAAACCAACTGTAATTATCATGGGGAAGCAACATATAATTATCAGAAAGGAAGCAAAAATACAATTAACATTACAAGGCCAAGAAAAAATCAACAAACTTTTTGAAGTCATCACTGCCTCGAAAAATTTTTTAAAGACGAAGAAGTTGTAAAAGCAGTTTCGGAAATTATATATAAAATAATGATAAACCACAAAAATCTGAGATACAGCCCCACGTGATCCGCATGGCCTCGAGCAAAAAAAAAATTATATTAGAAAAAAGGGCACAAGGTATCTAATTTAAAAAGTCCATTTGTATCCTCTTTAATTTTCTGTAAAATTTTCCACCTAAGAAAAACCTGTGACCCCACTCTCAGGGGCAGTACACAAACCCCACGGTTTTTACCTCTGCCAAAATGTAAAATGCAATTCCCTGAAGACGCGGATAAATTTATACAGTCTTTTTTTGTTTCGGGTCTTTCCAAGGATTAAGATCCAATTTTTGTTGTGTTTGAGCTCCAAGATTTTAAAAGCTTGACACAGATCGTCTCCCTTTGTCTTGTTTACCCAAAAACCCTTGGGTTGACATCAGTCTGTGGCCTTGTCCCCGTCTGTTTCTTTTTTTAAATTTTAGTAAATGGGATTTCCGTTTAAAAATAAAAAATCGGGGGTTTAAATAATAAAAACGTGTGTATATTAATGTGTGTTTTTGAAAAGTGTTCCTTTTTTGTGAATTGGGTGTTTTTTTTTTTCCCTTTAAAACGTACCTATTACTTATTTTATAGAAGAAAAGATAATAAATATGTCAATGCTTATTTTTCTGCAGTATACAAAAATGTAGTTTACATATAATAAAGTATTATTAAGCACAAAAGAAAACCACTGGAATGTGGAGTATACACATGGGAGACTGAAACTTATTACGACGTTTCGGTCCGACTTGGACCATTAACTAGTGACACAGAAGAGTGATGGTTTGGTAAAAGTGTTTACCGTGTCCACTACCTGTGTGTACACTGCCAGTGAGTGTTGTAATGAATCACGTCGGGTTGTAATAATCATGAATGTGTGAAAAACACACCTGTGCAGTGTTAGGAAACATTTATTATGGCACTTTTTTGGTCAGTAAGAGTTTTATCAACTCAACGTTTCGCTCAGCAGGAGTTTTGCAAATCCACTGAACTGATAATTCTCCTGCTGAGAGAAACGTACCTTACTATCATGTGTTTTTTTCTTCCAGAGTTATTAATGATCTATTTCCATCTTATTATTTACTGTCAAACTTCATTATTCTCTATTTTTTTTTTTTTTTTCATAGCTTCTCCCGGTTTTCATTGGGACTTTATGGCATCCAAGTGTGGATGTAGAGCTCAAGGTCTCGTTATGGTAGATATAACACTTTTCAGAATGTAGGTATAATATAGTAGATTTTTTATGTGTAATTATGATGTGTATCAGTCTTGTATAACATGATTCTTGAGAAATAAGTTATTTGCGACATGAAGTGTGTTTTTAGTTTGTTTTTATGTTACGTGCTGGGTTTTTGCACGATGAGATATACTTATATACTGTTTTGCATTGTGCATACAGTGCATCTGATTAATGTGATTTTGTGAAAATTTTTGTGTACGTGTGGGTGTGTGTGGATGTGGGTGGGTGTGTGGGTGTGTATGTGTATATATATAAATAAATATCTCTTTCTATTGTATTGAGCCTTTGTCATGGGTCAGACGTTATGTAATACTTTATATATGCATGATTGATTCTTTTTAAAGTTTATAATTATGGTCTGTACCCTGATACCGGTTTGGTGTTAATGCAAGTTCTTGATGTTAAGTTTTAGTCTGTATGGTATACAGACATATCTAGACAGTTTAGTGACGTAGTCCATTTGTCTGAAATTTGTATATGGGTGTATTGTAACAGTATAGAGCTTGTTATTGTGTTCTAAGCTGTATTCTTTTTCTGTTTATTTGTATGTTGGGATATGTTCAGCTGTATTGTTAGGGATAAGTATGTAGATTATCTAGTCAGATTATGATGTTAGGTTTTGGTTTTTTGATTAATGTGAAGGATGGGATTTAACTGATATAACTTCTTTGTATATTTTATGTTCAAGTGTATTGAACCTTTGTCATATGTCATTTATATGTACAATTTATATATATGCAAGGTTTTGTATATATGTCAATTCATGACCCTGTGACATGTAATTTTGTTTTTAGTTATGTTCTTGATGTAAGTTTTTGTTGTAATATCTTGCGAGCATGTAGGTACAATCCGTTTGTCAGTTAATTTGATTAGGTTCCATACTGTTTCTTTATTTTTATGTTAAACTGTATTGGTTTTAAATAAAATATAAAAAAAAAAAAAAACCTTCTCCTTCCTCTTGTAACCTGGCATATTCCCAGACATTTTCTTTGAAATCAAAGCAACCTTGATATAAGCTAACTTGAGAATTTACCACCGTCGACTGACTTTGTTTTTCAGTAGCACTTTGTTTTTGTTAAAAAAAAAAAAAGACTTCGGGAAGATTTAATGAAATATGTGGCGGAGGTCATGACGACCTGCGTGGTACTTACCTCAGACCTGCTGCACTAGGGTTAGTTTAGCACTGCTGGTCCTTGTATAAACAACTCTGGTGTACTGTACCTGAAGTGCCTTGCTCAATATCTTGCTTCTTGGGAAGCTCTTTTCGTTTTTCTGCCCAAACGATTGTTATAAATCGCAAGGTAAGAATCCTTAAATATGAGGCTATGAGTGTGTGGCTAACAATTGGTCAGTTTCTGCTTAGGTTGCGTAGGTTATTTAATAATGAGAGTTTCAGGGGAAAGCCCTTATTTAGGTGTCCCGTAGCTCGATTGCTGGCGCACTCAGCTCACACACGGAGATCCGTGGTTCGATCTCCTGTATGGGTGGAAACATTAGGACGTGTTTCCTTAAGACACCTGCTGTCCCTGTTCATCTAGCATTTTATTATTATTATTATTATCATCAAGGGGGAAGCGCTAAACCCGGTGGATTATACAGCGCCTGGGGGGGGGGGATGTGGAAGGCATTCAGGCTTTATTCGGGGAACTGGAGCACAGATCCAATTCCCTAAATCAAGAGCCCCTCACCAACATCAAGGAACCTTCCTTGAGGGTGTTCAGCTAGCAGTAAAATAGGTATCTGGGTGTTAGTCGATTAGTGTGGGTCGCATCCTGGGAACAAAACTGACCAAATTTGCCCGATATGCTCTGTATAACATAGGGCTTTCCATATAGTAGTATGTCATTGATGTCAGCTAGGCCTGTATACCTTGTACATGTACTTGTAGAAATAAATATTATTAGTAATAGTAGTAGTACTATGCTTTCCTGCGGGATATATAATATATATAATATATATATATATATAATATATATATATATATATATATATATATATATATATATATATATATATATTTATTCCTAGAGTTTTCTTAAATCCCTATTCTAGGGATTAAGGTATTCATGTCTGATGGTGAAAAAGGTTACTTGCAGCCGTAATGACTCTAGTGTAGTTGATAAGATTTCGTTCGGATTTTCAACTCCGGAGGGTTAGCCACCCAGGATAACCCAAGAAATCAGTGCGTCATCGAGGACTGTCTAACTTATTTCCATTGGGGTCCTTAATCTTGTCCCCCAGGATGCGACCCACACCAGTCGACTAACACCCAGGTACCTATTTGCTGCTAGGTGAACAGGACAACAGGTGTAAGGAAACGTGTCGAAATGTTTCCACCCGCCGGGAATCGAACCCAGGCCCTCCGTGTGTGAAGCGGGAACTTTAGCCACCAGGCCACCGGGCCACACAACCAGGCCACCAGGCCCACTAACCAAGCAGCCCGTGTGGCAACAAACAACAAGTAATGATAAAACACTGAAGAAAACAATCTTTTTATTAGAAATAAACAACGTTTCTTTCATATATATAGTAAACTTTCTCAAGCGAATCTTGTTAGAAAAAAACTCATTTTATGAAGGAAACCTTAAGTTACCTCTGCTGACGGCCAGCAGACAGCGACTGCACGTGAGTATTTCGATTATGGTTCCAAGGAACATAAATTAGTGGCATTTTGATCAAAAACTTGCAAATACCGTAGTTCATTATCAATGTAACTTGCTCAGCAC
>NW_026487901.1:0-22254 GCF_026875155.1 Cherax quadricarinatus | reverse complement strand
GGGAAATAAAAATTTGTTGTGGCTTTGAAGGCGAGATCCTCTGACTTTATCACTGCCAGGTCCTTTACATTATTTTTCCCGCTCTATTGTATGGTTAGAATTTGTGGTTTACCCTGACACATTTTTAATTTCTTCAAGTTTTTCCATATCTGAGTAGCTGAAATTTCTCCTCGTTGAACTTCATATTGTTTTGAGTGGCCCATTCGAAGATTTGGTTGATGTCCGTTTGGAATCTCGCAGTGTCTTCAATGGGGGGTCCTGCCATGGTGTGTACTGATTTTAAATAAATATTTTTTTTTAACACTGGCTGCTGCTGACTAGTTGAGGAAGATGACTGCCTCCTCCTCTCCTCTATCCCCCTACTTTTGTACCCTTAAAAAAAAGAGGGGAGGAGGAGGAGGAGAGAGAGAGGAGGAGGAGGAGAGGGAAGAGAAAGAAAAAAAGGGAAGGAAAAAAAATAGGGGAAGGCAATAAAAGCTTTTTCAGCTATTATCTTTAACCCTTTCAGGGTCCCCGGGGCCCTCTCCGAGACTTGTTCTCAGGGTCGCCCAAATTTAAAAAAAAAAAAAATACTATTTTTCTCTTATGAAAAGATAGAGAATCTTTTCCGTTTCATAATGACACCAAAAGTATGAAATTTGATGGAAAACTTACGGAATTATGCTCTCACGAAGTTAGCGGTTTTGGGACGATGTTTACACATCGGTGATTTTGCCCACTTTGAGTCCTATTTTCGGCCAATTCCAGTGTACTAGTCGACAAAAATCATAAATATTTCGCTAGAACTCCATTTTTCTATCAAATGAGTACAAGAAACCACCCATTTACCAATTTCAACTATCCAATTCGTACAGTGGTCGAATTTAGCAATTTTGCCAATTTCACACAAAATTTCAAAAGATCCCAAATTTTCCCAAAATAGGATCCAGATAAACAAGAAAGACATTCCGGGCACTAAAATAACATTTCCTCTGTTCATTAGTCACATGCCCATGCCCTCTTACATTCTTTTGCTTTCCCCTTTGAATTTTTATTCTCACAAAAAAAATAGAAGATTTTTATGCAGACTACTGCTTAGTGTAGAAATGGTATAATAATATCAGTGAACTTGTGAAAAAATATTAGACTCATCAGTTGGGGTGTATTGGACGCTTGCATGATTTGTTTACATTTGAACTTTGGTAAAAATCGAACATTTCTGCTACTTTGAGCTCAATTTCAAGGTACTTTTCATTGGTAAAAACCCGTCAAAATCATCTTTAATTTCTGTAATATGTCTTCCATTCTATAAAATGGACCCGGGGAAACTAGAATACACAAAAATTACCATATGAAAATACAGTGCAAAGTCGCTGTTTTAATCCAAAAACCGTTCAAAGTTTTTTTTTTCTCATTATGCACTGTGTGCTGCAGGATTTTTTTATACTGCACACACTGACCACATAGACCCATTCTTTCATATGTAGGCCTACCACCTTTCTCTCACTAGATTTGAGGGCGCTAGAATTTAGGCGTACTAGTACGTCAAAAAACCCTGGGCATAAGCCGTACTAGTATGTCCAAAAACCCTGAAAGGGTTAAATGTGTACACCACTTTCATTACACCATAAAAACTAGGGCATTCACTGTTTTTTGGAAAGGGAAAATTTTTAATCTCTTTCAAATGCACTACTTTTTTTTATTCTTGTAGCATACATAAAATATTAGAAAGCATGATTATCTGGCATCACCCCTTTAAAAATAAGTACATACGGTAGTTTAAAGTTATTTCATTATTCGCCCTACCATATTAAGAAATTTCCTTTTCTCTAATTTTTACATGCTCACAGACATTCGATTACTTTATCTTACAGATAGTAGATCAGTATATTCATTTTGTTGTCCATCTTTATCGTCATTTTCATCATCATCCACAGGTTCAGCTTCAATCATCTCACTTCAACATGATTCTGTTGCCCCTAATTTGGTATCTTTGTGCTAGGATCCATCTGAAAATAAAGTCTTATTAAGTAATTTTTAAAATGATGTTAGTATATTCATAATGGAAAAAATTTCTAACATGGGTCTTTGTCAAAAGGTGACCCACTCAGTGATGCCAACACGATGGCTGGGGACATGGAAAGACTGAGTTGAAAGACTCATGAAGGTGAAGTATCTGATGACATTATTTGGTGGACCTCTGATTGCTTACTGAGGCCAAGGTGTATGAAGATTCCCTCACTGAAATATTGCTGTACATTAAACGGCCCTTTCAAGGCAGGCAAAATTGCAGACCCTAGGAATATACAGTCAACTTTCATGGCATGCATAAATATGATAAAGCACCTAAATTCTGGGAACAGCTGAAGTGTTTGATTTATACTTTTATGCAATGTAGGCAAGAAAGATTCATGATAATAAGCACTTGGAAAATGCTTAGAGGGACTAGTCCCAATCTACAACCTGAAATTGCTACCTACAAAAGCAAAAGATTTGGGTAGATAAAACATCCCCCCCACTGAGAAGCAGGGGTGCCACAAGTACACAAAGGGAGACAAACACAATAAGTGTCGGGGGGCCCAAGACTGTTCAACTGCCTCCCAGCATACATAAGGGGTATTACCAACAGACCTCGGGGCTGTCTTCAAGAAGTTGGACAGGCACCTAAAGTCAGTACCTGACCAGCCGGATGTGGATCGTACATCAGTTTGCATGCAGCCAGCAGCAACAACCTGGTTGATCAGGCCCTGTTTCCACCACATGCCGGGTTTCATGTATGGTCCTCAGGTGTGTTGACCCCCAAAAACCTCCTCCAGGTATACTTGCAATTCTTGTGGTTTTGTTTGCTTGTTTTGTTGCTAAATAAGATTCTTGCAAAATACCTTGAACTCAATACCTAATAAAATCCCAAAAAAACTTACACATTATACAAAAACAATCCACACATAGGAGACTGAAATTCACAAACATTTCAGTCCTAATTTTCCAAATAACAAATACAGCTACAAAAATGACCAAAACAATCATGATAAAAGTAAATTAAAATGCTGAAACATACCCTCGTGTTGATTTTGTCTTCTCAGTCAAGTAGCAGACTACTGTATAATAGATTGTTCATTTATGAGTGCAAAAAACTAGAAGATATGTGATAATCTGTGGATATTTTTTCTATTATTTATTTATTTAT
Organism: Cherax quadricarinatus; assembly: GCF_026875155.1. Taxonomy (NCBI): domain Eukaryota; kingdom Metazoa; phylum Arthropoda; class Malacostraca; order Decapoda; family Parastacidae; genus Cherax; species Cherax quadricarinatus. The sequence goes on along the minus strand of NW_026487901.1, from coordinate 19,088 downwards.
ATAATTACTTTTCTTTCTTTCTTTCAACACACCAGCCGTATCCAACCGAGGCGGGGTGGCCCAAAGGAAAATCAAAAAGCTTCTCCTTTTACATTTGAAATATATACAGGGGGAAGGAGGTTACTAGCCCCTTGTCCCGGCATTTTAGTCGCCTCTTACTATTATTATTATTACTATTTTACTATTACTCTTATTTTATTATCATTATTATTACTACTATTTATTATAAATTATCTGATTAACAAAGTTTTCAAATATCCACCCAAAATTAAATTTTGATAATTGTTTAAATTCATTAGCAAGTTATTTATAATATAATAATTAAAAAATTTAATCATCAAAACTACTTATAATAATCAACTAAATAGCAATTATCAAATTTTTGTCTAAAACTCACATAAAATTATTTAAATTACCACACTGGCTATTTCCTAAAAACATAGTTACCATCACACATACAACAGCTCTCTTCTCAAGAGTAAGATATCGAAGTTCAAATGATCCTGCTAACCCCAACTTGCCATCCACCTTCAGAAAGAAGGCACTGTACCTATTCCCATTCCCAGACTCCAAGTCTGGCTACAGGTTTCCCCGAATTCCTCCAAATGAACGCTGCAGCAGGCCTACTGGCCCATGCTAGGCAGGTCCAACTCACACCCACTCATGTACCCATTCAACCTATACTTAAAAGCTACCCAAAGTTCTTGCCTCCCTGATTTCTACTGGGAATTTTTAATCCATACATCTGTACTCTATTGCTTAATCAGTAATGTATTCTCTACATCCTTTCTAAATTTAAATTTATACAATTTGAATCCATTGTTTTGAGTCCTGTCTTGGTTAAATTTCTTTCAGACTTAATTTGTATTCCTTTGAAGATACTCTGCTGACACTCCAACAGCACATCTATCCCCAAAATAAACTTCTTTTACTCACTAATTACACACTCAAATGCTGGATGCTCAAGTCCCTACCACTCAATACCTCCTTTACACCCTCCCTGGAAACCTTCTAAGGTATTACACCTCCTCCTCCTCCTCCTCCTCCTCCTGTCCATCCTCAGATGCAGGGTGTAACACCCTTGGTCATATTATTTTGCTCCATCCTTTCTACATTAAATAAGCCATTTTCAAACAATACCTCCACCTTCTCAGTTATACCAACCATTAAGATTTTTATTAAAAAAAATTAAACCTCAAAAGGAGTGATAACCATAAAAACATGTAAGTGTGGTGTATTCCCATTAGGGTGCTCAGTTGATAAGTTCCTCAGCTCACATACTAAGGGGGCCAGGAACCATTCCCAGCAACTAAGCAGGTACCCAAGTGTAAGTCAAACTGTTGTGGGATCACATACTTGGGGGAAAAATTTAAAAACCCAATGGAAATTAGATCGACCCGTCCCCGATGACACACTGACTTAATTTGGGTTACCCTTCTTACAGCTTCCTATTTGCTGCAACATTTTATACAACAGGCATAACAACTATACAAAAGTATTGGCACTACTATATAATGCTCTAGTACATTCCCGTTTTCTTTTATGCAATCAGTAGAGGGGCCTCAGCTCACAAACTGGGACTTTAAGGTTCGGTCCCCGGACGAGTGTTTAAGATAAGACTTGTTTTTGATTTTTAACCCCGGAGGGTTAACCACCCAGGATAAATCTAAGAAAGTCAGTGCGTCATCGAGGACTGTCTGTCTTATTTCCATTGTGATCCTTCGATCTTGTCCACCAGGATGGCACCCACACCAGCTGACTAACACGCAGGTACCTACTTACTGCTAGGTGAACAGGGACGCAGGTGTAAGAAAAAAATGCCCAAGTTTCCACCCATGCCGGGGAGGGGGAGTGTTGCCTATTAGAGCACGGAACACCACGTTGCTGCCCTTGTTCACCTAACAGTAAGTACCGGGATGGTTAGCCAGTTTTTCTGTGCTGCATCCCGGGGGGAAAAATGCCAGACTGTCTGATGTCAGTGGCTCTATTGGCTTATGCTGGCTAAGCCCCGGATTATTAAATCCAAATAAAATATTTTTTTCATACTTTCATACGTCGATTAAATCGCAATATCTGACTTCACTGAGCCATCCTGTGTTGTTGTTATTGTTGGGTTTATCAGGGCCCCTGACAGCATAAGCCGTTATCGAGCCCGACTTCTCGATGGTACGAGTAAAAATTGTTGCCCAAGGCTGGGCGATGTGAAAAAAGGAGCAAAAATTCGTAAACAAAGTATGAAAAATTTAAGTTTTCCAATTAAGGGTGGACGCCCCTGCCAACCCCGAGGGGGGGAGCTACCCCAGGAGAACCCGGCTTACCCCAAACCAAAAAAATTTTTTTTTAAAAAAGAACGGGGAAACAAAAAGTAGAGTTAAATGAGCATTCCAAAATTAAAAGCATAGCATTAGGGAAAAAATTCTTAAAATAAGAAATTTAAATTTGGTTTTTTTAGCCCATCCCTCTGGGGGGGGTTTAAAAAAGTTACGGGCAAAAAGGCCGGGGGCCCCAAAGTTTTAAGTGGCGCGGTTGAACCACTTTAAAGGTAAGGACTAAAAGTGGTCTGGCCCCAAAAAAACATGAAATTTAAGGCCCAAGGAAAAAGTCCTTGGACTTTTTTGGGTTACCTTGGTTTTTTAATTATTAAAAAATTTATTTAATTTAAAAGAATGATTTTTTTTAAAAAAATTATTATTTTAAATTTATCCCAAAGGTTTTACAGTTACGGGGAATGTTTTTAGAATAAAAGTTAATTTTATTATTAAAAAGGGGGAAAAGGAATGAGTTCACAAGAAAAGGGGAAGGGAGAAGAAGGACAGTTTAAAAGGCACAAAGAAAAATTAGGAAAGGGGAGAAATTCAAATTCCCAACCCGGGTCACAACTTGTAGTTTTTGGCCCTTGATTTTATACCCCCCCCAACCAAAAAAAAAACAAAAAACCAAACCAAAACCCCCGGGTATGTTATCGAATGTCCCTTGGGAAAAAAAAAAAAAAAAAAAAAAAAAAACAAAAAAAAAAAAAAAAAAAAAAAAAAAAAAAAAAAATAAAAAAAATAAAAAAAACTAAGGGGAGGGAAAAAAAAAAGGACCGGGGGTGTTGGGTTTTTTAAGGGGGGTTTTGGGGGTATTTGGGGGTTTTTGGTTTCTGGTAATTTGGAAAAATTTAAAAAAAACCGAAGGCCTTGTTTGAACGGTGAATAAGGGAATGAATCAAGGGGCCCGGGGGGTTACAAAAAGACGGGAAGGAAAAACCCGGGAGAAAAGGCCCCTTAAAACCCCCGCCAAAGCAGTAATGAGGCAAAAACTTAAAACCTCCCCTAAAAAAAAGCTTTTTTTTCCCCATTTCCTGGGCGCACAAATCAGAAAAGCTGCAGCATCGGGCGCCTGGCAAAACCTAGGTAGCGTTCCGATACCTCAGAAAGGGATTCGTTTAAGACTCTTTGTACACCATCTACGTCAGGCCCATAGGGAGTATGCAGCACCAGTTTGGAATCCACCCTGTCAAGAGTCAAAAAATTAGGGGAAAAAGGAAAAGGTTTCCCAAAAAGATAGTCCGGCTAGGGGTTTTCCATGAAAAAGGGGGGGGAAATCGGCCCTGACGACACTGGAGGCCCAGGGGGGTTTGGGGGGGGACTTGATAAGACATAAAAAAATATGCGCGGAATAAAGGGGTGGACAAAGGACGGGATGTTCCAGAGAGGGGACACAGACAAGAGGTCACAATTGGAAGTTGAAGTCAGGAATCAAAGGGATGTTGGGAAAAGTATTTCTTCAGTATAGAGTAGTCGGGGCCATGGAATAGCCTAAAAATGTGTAGTGGAGGCGGAACCATACTATTTTTAAGGGCGAGGTATGATAGAGCTCGGGGGGAGGGGAGAGAGGACTAGTAGCAATAGTGAAGAGGCGGGGCCGGGCTGTGACTCGCCCCCGAAACCCCAAAAAATAGGTGAGTACAAATAGGTGGTACACACACAACACACACACACACAACACAACACACACACAACCCCACACCCCAAATATAGAAAGGCCTATGTCTAATCGGCATGTCCCTGGACAAAATGGTAACAAACACACACAAGAGGTATGTAAAGTCACGGTTCAGGGGGTGACCTAGTAGCGATTAGGAAGAGGGGGGGCCAGGAGCTCGGACTCGCCCCCCGAAAAACTAAACTAGGGGGTACAACTAGGTGAGTAAAAAATACAGAAAGGGAAAATCGGAAACTTTCATTGACAATGGGACTTTCTAGGGGCAAAAATGAATGTTCCCGGGGATGGGGTTCACTTATTAAGTGTGGGGTGGGAGCCTGGCCAACGCGTGGAGGGAGTTTTAGGCTTTAAAAGGAATATTTAGTTTTTGGGTTTTGGGGGGAAAAAGGGTGAAGGCAGTTATTTAATATGATATAGGGAATAGAATGGGGAAAAGAGGGGATATTGGAAAACCCAGTGGCACTAATTGAAAAAGGACAGTAATAGGTTTAGGGGAAATAAAAAAAGGAGCAGGAAGGGAAAAGGAGAGGGGGTCTTTAAAGTATTTATTACAAAAATAGTCGCGTGCTGGGAAAATAAGATGGACGAGTTGAGACTAGTTGCTAGTGCAGGACATAGCGTATTTCCCATTAGAGAGTGGTTTAATTTTCAAAAAGGGGCATCCCCGCAGAATGTCACATTCGGGTTTTTTAAATTGTTCCAAGTAGATAGAAGTATGGGGAAAGGGGGGTGGGGGCGGCATGTATGTCGAGATGCTTAAAACTGTTGCATAAAAAGGGTTTTAAAGTCTAAAGTAACATACAGGTCTGTTTGGATAGAATTTTCAGAGGGGCATGAAAAGTTATTTTGGGTGTGATATACCGCCCCAAATTTAGTAGGGACCGGGGGGGGACTACTATGGGGGGAAAATTGCTAGGGCCAAAGGCCGATAAGTAGTATTCTAGGAGACTTTAACTTTGTCATTTAAATTGGGAATTTCTTGACGGGGGAATTTTAGAATCATACGACTTTTAAAAGTAGTTCAGGATTGTTTTTTGAAGCAGTTTGTGACAGAACTAAAGGGGGTTTAAAAACCCTGCTTGACTTAGTTTGGAAAAACAATGAATCCCTTGTTAATAATTTAGAAGTTTCAGAGGAACTGGGTGCTAGCGCCCCAAAAAATCTTTTTCTTTAAAATTGAATGGGAGTAGATAGTAGGGTCTCGTAACAGTCCAGTTTTTCGCTTAGAGATTACGATGGGCTTAGGAAACCACTTATCTTGTTGACTGGGGTAACGAAGAGAGCTTCAGTATGAATTTTTCTGAAAAACTACAGCTGCTCAAAAAAACGTTTACCCCTTTAAAAAAAATTAGATCAAATAAAATGCCCCAAAATGGATGAATAATGGCTGAAAATTACTAGGGCATAAAAAGGGAAATTTTAGGTTTTTTAATTTTAAAAAAAACAACATAGATTCGTTGAAAAATTTAAAGTCCTTACTGACTCAAATGATTTTAACATGGTTAGTTTTGTGTTACTTCCTTGCTTACGAAAGTTCTTTTGTGATTTATTAATTTTCTTATTGAAGAATCGTTAACTTTTGATTTACCATTCCAGTTCCTACTTCATTAAACTTATTAAATTTGATTTTTTGATGCAAAATTTGTATTTAATGAAAGTTTTTACACCAAAAGTTTGGTATGGCAAGGGGGAAATCCTCTTTCCTTTTCTTAGTAACTTACAGGGAAAATTTTTGAAAAAGGTTGCTTAAACAATTCTCCCTAATAGATAAATGGTTAGTATGTTGATGTATTTTGGTTTATCCCAAAAAAATGTAGTATAAAAAATTTTTTTGGGAAAAAATTAATGTTTACCCCATTCTAAAACTTTATGTTGAGTTTGAAGAAAAATAAATCATTGCCTTTTCTAGATGTTTTAATTATTAAGGGTAATAATAATTAAAAATTTAAAATTTAAAAAAAACCTAAAAAAGGGCCCTATGCCCATTTTACCCTTTTCCAAAGAAGAGTCAAACTGTCTGTTTTTCATCTGTTTTTGAGGCTTTACGAATTTAGCCTGAGTTCTGATGGGGAAAAATATAAAAAATTTATGAAATAGGTAATGTTTTAAAAATCCCAAGAAAAATGAATTGATAAATCTTTTAAAGTTGCTAAAAAACACTTTTTATAATCCAAAAAGGGGCAACCAGCCTTATTAACAAAAAAAAATATGTTGGTTCTCCCTTCCCCATGAAAATTGGTTGATTTTCCCTTCTCTTTTAAGATTTTTAATATTAAGTTGTATTCAAAAATCTTGATACAGAAAAAACTTTTGATAAAAAATTTCCCCCCCAAAATGCTGATGGATTGTCTATAAGATTCCTTTTTAAAAATTTGCGATAAAGTTTTTTACGGTCAAACTGGTAAAAAAATCCGAATAAGTTTAAAAAAACAACATAAATATAGCTTTAAAACTGGACAAGTTTCCCAATGCTCTATTTTTCATGAAGAGTTTTTAACCCATAAAATTGATTTTAAAAGTTGAGAAAAAGTAGATCTAGAAAGTCCAGGGTCAAAGGGAAAATAAATGAATCTTGTTTCATAAAAAGATTTTTTGACAATAATATGAATTTTTCCCTTTGGTTTTATAAAATTAAAACAATTTTAATTAATGAATTGGGAAGTTTTTAATAATACAGGGGACAAAAAATTTTTTTTTTTAAATTTTCTTGGGTAGAAAATTTTGGGGGTGAGTTTTTGAAAAAGGACCTACCCAAGTTGGCTCGCCGCGCGTCATTTTTAAACCGTTGTGGGATTGATATGAGGTGTTGGCCAGCCCCCTTAATGCTTCCCTTGGATGCTTACTTTATGTTCCTTGATAATGGGGTAGTCACGAAAGGCTTTGAATTTTTTTCTTTCAGAGGGTTGTTTGGTATTTTGAAATCACTTTTTTTACTGTGATTTTTATTGAATATATTATATATATATTTTTATATATATTATTTTTAAATAATATATATATATATATATATATATATATATATTTTTATTTATAATATATATATATATATATTAATATTCCTTTTTTTTCAACACGGGGGTCATCCCACGAGGCAGGGTGACCCCAAAAAAAAGAAAATCCCCCAAAAAAAAAATACTTTCATGATTAAAAACATTTACCTCACTAAAATAATACGGGCCCAGGAGCTAAGACTCGCCCCCTCCCAAACCACAAATAGGTGAGTAAAACCCAAAACACACCCCACACACACACCCCCAACACAACACACACACACAACACACACAAAACACACACCCCAAACTGCCACAACACTACCACACCACTACCACACAACTACCACAACTACACACAACACCAACACACTACCACACACATCCACACCATACCACCACCTCCACACACACCCACACAACACACAACACCACACACACACACACAACACACACACAACAACCACACACACACACACACACAGCACACCCCCAACACACACAAAACCCTCGCTAACAGTCAGGGGACACAACCGGGAGAGAGGGGGGGAGGATGAGCCAGCAAGCTGGATCTTGTGTTCCCCCTGAGCAGTTCAGACATTGAGGCATCACTTACGAGAGGCCTCTTGGAGCCAGCGATCCGTGGTTCTGATTTTTTGATTATATAGTAGGTTACAAGTGGAGAAGGTAAAGGAATGAAGGGGAAGGCCAAAACTATAAAAGGGGGGATAACCGGTATGAGAAACTTCCCTGCAGGGGTTCAGTGGGACAGAAAAATGGTAGGAAAAACAGTAAACGAGAGATGGAATATGTGGAAAAAAAATGCAAGGAGGCGGGGAAAAGGGGTTTGTTCACAAGGGAAACAAAAATTTGGAAAGCCCAAAAAACGAGTTTGGTTTACCCGAAGGGTATGGGAGGAAAAAATAAGTGAACAGAGAGGGAAAAGGGTACAGGGGGATGGGGCCCCGGAAAACAAGGGATTAGTAGAAGAGCCAGAACGATATGCACAGAAAAGGAGGGGGCCCCAGCGACAGTATGAAAACGAATAGCATCAAAAGTCAAATCTGCCCCAAAACTGTGTTAGACATTAGGAGGAAGAAAACGTCAAGGGCCCCAGGTGTAAGGTGGGGAAAAGAAGGTGGAGAATCAAAAAGAAACGATCAAGAGGTAGTGAGGAGCTCAACACGAGATTTAGGAGTATTTACGTAGAGAAGGAAAGGGGCTCGGGGGGGGACAGCCCAGATGGGGACCAGAAAGGGGAATCCCCAAAAGTTTGGAAACATACATACAGATGAGGAGGGGGTGAAGAAACTGTAAGGGAATCGATCCCTCAAAGGAAAAGGGGACCGGACAACACCCCCCGTGGATCCTTAGAGGGGGGAGAGATATGTTGTGGTGCCCTTTTACCACAATCTTCAACACGCCCCGGAAAGGGAAAACCTGAGGTATGGAAGATGGAAAAATGTATTTTCCCTTTTTTTTAAAAAAGGGCAGAAAAGAGGCACAAAACTATGGGCCCTGTGCATTGGGGGTTATAGTATGCAAAGAAATGGAAAAGTTATCAGGAGGAGAGGGGTGGAGCACCTGGAACGGAACAAGATTTAAAAATGCCAACCGCCGGACATGAAGGCAAATCCTGTGTAAAAAACCTTTCGGAGTTTTATGATAAAATAACGAAGTAAGCACGAGAGAGAGGGGTGGGTGATTCATTTCTTGGCTGAAAGAAGGCCTTTGACACAGTTCCTCAAAGAGATTAGTGCAGAAATTAGGCATCAGGCGCATATAACAGGAAGGGCACTGCAAGGATCAGAGAATCCCTGACAGGGAGGCAACAACGAGAGGACGTAATGAGTATCCAGTGGGCACCTGTGAGAGCGGGGTCCCACAGGGGCGGTCCTAGGACAGTGCTATTTTTGGTTATGTGAACGCATGAGGAAGGGTTAGACTCAAAATTTCCCTGTTTGCAGATGATGTAAAAGTTAATGAGAGATTAAATGTGAGGCCGGCAGGACTTCAAAGAGACCTGGACAGACTGGAAAACTGGTCCGAAAATGGCTTTCAAATTTAATCCTGCCAAATGCAAAGTATAAGATAGGGGAAGGGAAAAAGACCACAGAAGAGATAGGCTGGTGGCAAAGACTGCAAACCTCACTCAAGGAGAAAGATTTTGGGGGGGTGAGTTAAACCGAGCATGTCTCGGGAAAGACACATAAATCGATAATGCTGCAGCTTAGGGGGCCCCTGGCAAACCCTGAAAACAGCTTTCCCGATACCTTAGTAAGGAATCATTCAAGACCTGAAACCCGTGTATGTGGCCCCATACAGGATATGCGCACCTTTTTGGGAAAAACCCCGCACTGTTTAAAGCACGTCAAGAAACTAGAGAAAGTACAAAGGTTTCGACAAGGTTAGTTCAGGTAAGGGGAATGTCCTATAAAGAAAAAGTTTAAGGGGGAAATCGGCCGACGACACTGGGGACAGGGGGTCAGGGGGGGGAACATGGGAAAAACGAATAAAATTCTGGGGGAATAGAAAAGGTGGAAAAAGACGGTTTTCCCGGGAGGGGAACAGAAACAAGAGGCCCAAAAAAATTTCGGAAGTTGAAGACCAAATGAGTCAGAGAGTATTAGGAAGTATTTCTTCAGGTTTAAAATGGATGGATAAGGGAAAAACCTTAAAAAAACTAGGGAGGCCAAGCCATGAGGGGCCCTCTTCAGGTATTATTCTATCTAGGTGGAAACATTCGAACAACAGCCCCTTTCAAGGCAGGAAAAATTTCCCGACCTAAAAAAAATGTATGGAAACCTTCCGGTGCGCATAACGGAATAAAAAAACCTCAATTATTGGGGGCTTTAGGTTCCCCAATGATTCCTGGAAAAGAGGAGGGGAGTACATGATTTATAACCCGGAAAAACCTAGAGGGGCTAGTCCAACTTGCACACGAAAACATCATACCGAAAGCAAAAACTTGGCAGACGAGCACCATCCCCCCCCAAAGAAAAGCAGGGTTGCACTAACGTTTTAAAAGACCATTAAAAAAAGTGTTGGGGCCCCAGGGGCTGTTCAATGCCCCCAGCAACATAAGGGGGATTCCCAAAGACCCCTGGCAGTCTTCGGGCAGGACAAGCATAAGTCGTTCCCGGGTCAGCCGGGCTGTGGGTCGCACGTTGGTTTGCGTGCGCCCCCAGCAAAGCCTGGTTATAGGCTCTGATCACAGGAGGCCCGGTCACAGCCGGGCCGCGGGGGGGTTGACCCCCGCAACCTTCCAGGTAAAAATCCCGGTATGTGTTTGAAATTTGAGGGTTTTTATAAATAAAATAAGATTTCGTTGGATTTTTAACCCCCCGGAGGGTTAGCCACCCGGTAACCCAAGAAAATCAGTGCGTCATCGAGGACTGTCAATTATTTTTGGGGTCCCTTTAATTTGTTTCCCCGGATGCGACCCCCCCAGCGACTAACACCCGGGTTTTCCCATTTGCTGCTAGGTGAACAGGACAATAGGTGTAAGGAAAGGTCGGAAATTTCACCCCCCGGGAATCCAAACCGGGCCCCCCGTGTGGAACGGGAGCTTTGCCCCCAAAACCCGGAAAATTTTTCCCCCTGTGAGTTTTGTTTATAGGGGGATCCATTTTCATTATGTTTAAGAGACAATCTGAGTCTGTTACCAAACTGAATGTAGTAGGGTTTTTTCAATGTTTAGGGGAAGTTTTTTGGGGCCTACCAGGTTGATATTTTCTGAATTCGGTATTTACAGTATTGGTAGCAGTCTGGGTGGGTGAGGTAGAGTATGTAATGTCATCTGCAAAATAGTGTGGGTTTTAGTAGTTGCGATGCTTTGGTAGGTCAAATTTTTGTATTGAGAAAAAGAAGAGGGGCCTAGGACACTTCCCTGGGGACACCAAATGTAACGGCTGTGCGGAAGAGTTTTTCCCCATTTATTACACATTTGGCTTCTGTTTGAGGTATGCTTAGGGGGCAGTAGGGCAAAATCTGTAACTCTGTTGTTTTCTGTCCGATTTTCTCCCCTTTTGGGGACACAAGACAAAGTCGTTTTACTTTTCTTGAAAAATATTTATCAAAAAATTACCCCAAACAACGATGGAAAGACTGGATTTACTGAAAAAAGCACTTGTGGCCAAACTTTCCTTTATGGGATACGGGAAGGTTTTTTGGAACTTGGTTTTCGAGAGAACAATGTTATACTAATATTCGTTGAGCCCTTTTCTCAAATAAAATTATCTTTATTTTACAAAAAAAAAAAAGTTTGTTGTTCCCGGAATATTGCAAAAAAAAACTGCCCCTTTTCTCCCCCTAACTCCCAAAGTATTTTTCCAAAAATTTTTCCCGAAAAAGGAGAAATCATTTTTACAATTTTGTGAGTTTATATTCCATTTAATTCAGTAATAAAGCGGAAGCTTGGCATTTGGTGAAAAAAAATTACTTCCGACTATCGGCGGAAGCGCCCGGCGGCCCCCGTCTCAAAAAAAAAAAATTTTTTTTCGCGAAAATTTGCGTTTGTTTGGGTGTATTTCTTAGTAAACTGATGTTCTAGTGCAGTTACTCTTCAAAACACCGTTTTCTTTTATCAGGACAAAAGAAGGGGGACATTTGGGGAGGGTAAATCAAAATTTTCGAAATATTCCGAAATCTTTCGTCATATTATGGGCCCTTTTTATTCAGCCTAGGTATTAAAAAATGTTTGTTGTTATTTAGAGTGTTTTTTTATCATTTGATAATTTGTGACAAAAAAAAGCCTTTGAGTTGATTTAAAGCGTAATAATGGGCGATTCCTGTGGTACCTCGGGAGCAGGAACACTGCCCAGCGTTCCAATTGGTTCCCGGTTGTCACTAAGTCTTGGATAAGTCCCGCCCATGTTTTATGATGCCAAAAAAGTCAGTTATTATTTATTTTTTATTTATTTATTTATTTATTTTTTATTTATAATTTGGCACACAACAAGGTACAAAAAATACAGATAGAGCAGCATGCCAAAGCCACTTATATATGATAGCATTAGGGTGGCTTAAAATTAAAATTTAAAATTAACTAAACATGATGAAATCAGTGAAAAAAAATTAAAGTAAAAAAATATTTCTATAAAGCACAAATGAGTATTCAAAACAGGCTTGGTTGCATGCATTGTTGTAAAATTCAGTAGAATGGGGTATTCTGTTGGTAGGTATTTTAAAAAAAAAAAAAAGTTAGATTTGGGTTTTGGTTTAACATTTATGTGAGAAACTTTAAGATATACAATTTATAAGGTTCAGTTTTTCAGTATTTTTTGGTTTTGGGTGAGTAATGATCTTTGAGAAGAGACTTGAAAAATTTTAAACAGGTAGTGTTTCTTTTATATTTAAGGTAAAAGAATTCAGTTTTAGGGCCTTTTTGTGCATTGAAATTTTTGCTTTTTTGTGTGAGATGGACCGGGAAAACAAAGGTGATCTGTGCCTTGGTTTTGGTCATGGTTCTGTTGAGGTTGGCAAAAGGGATGTTTGAGGGGGGGTTAAATATCAGATTGGGGTGTTCTATGTATGTAATGGTGCAGTAATAAGTATGGATGTTTTGATGGTGAGTGGTTGAGTGTATTGAATATTGGTGGAGTGTGCTGCCTGTAGTGAGAATTTGTTATATTCTAATGAGCCTTTTTTTGGGTAATTAGTGGTCTGAGATGGTTACTTGTTGTTGAGCCCCTGCACAATTTTTCCCTGGTGAGATAGGGGGAAATAAGAGGTGTATAGGGCCAGGGGGCTGACTGGGAGCTAGACCGTATCTTCGTAGTTGCTACAGTCTTGGAAAAATTTTTTTTATAAATTTGTTGTATATGGTATGAAAAATTTTGGGTTTTTATCAAGGGTGGGTTCCAAGAAATTTTCCTCTGTTAGCTTTGTGATAGGGTCCGTTTATCATTATGTAAAAGGGCATTGTAGCCTGTTACAAATGAATGAAAATAGGTTTTGTCAATGTTTAGTGTAAATTTGTTAGTACTACAGGTAGATATTTTTTTGTAATTCGGTATTTAAAATATTTGGGTAGGTGACTGGGCTCGGGTGGGAGAAGACGATGTTGTGTCATCAGCAAAAGTGGGGTTTGAGTAATTGCGAAGCATTTGGGTGGTCATTTATTTAGGAGAAAAAAAAAGGGGGGCCAAGGCATTCCTGGGGCACCAACTGAATTGGTTGTGAGAAAAGTTTGCCCCCCTTTGGTAACTATTGGCTTTGTTTTTCTGAGGTTGACTTGGGTAGTTGGGGAGTGGCCCCCTTATACCAATGTGTGACAATTTTCGGGAGCAAGTCATGGTCAACTGTTTAAAAAACTTTACGTAAGCAAAGAAGATCCCCCGTGGGGCTTCTTTTTTCTTATTGCAGTGTTATATGTTTTTTACTGTGTATAAATAGCATCATTAGTATTTTTATTAGGCCTGAATCCAAAAATTTGGGGGGGTTGAGTATGTTTTGGGAGATTTGGTAGGAGTAGTTCGTTTATGAATTAATTTTTCGAAAATTTTTGGGAGGGGTAAGTTGGGTATTGGCCTAAGTTATTCAACTCTTTTGGTTCCCCCCCTTTGTGGTCGGGGTGACCTTGCTATTTTGATACTGTAGGGGGAAGGGGGGGATTCAAGGGGGTTTGTTAAAGAGTGTTGCAAATATTGGTGATGTATTGTGACACTTTTTTTGTATATAAAGGGTGGTAAGGTATTTAAAATTCCTGCGTTTTTTTTGTGGTTTATAATAAGGGGGACTTTTGTATGGGTTGTCGGAGCTAGGAAAAAAGTGTGTTCGGGTAGTTGGGTTTGGGTGTCATTTTGGTGGGGTATTGAGCTTGGGTTTTATTGGGAAGGTTTTTTCCCAAAGTGGGAAGAAATCATTGAGTTGTTTGCTGTTTTGTTTGGGGGGAGTTGGGGTTCATTGATTTTGTAATTTTATTTTGCTATTTTTGTGTATTTTTTTTTTCCCAGAATTTTTTGATAGGGTTTTCCCGGTCTTTTTTATATCACCTCGTAAGTTGGTAATTGTTCTCATAATACAAAATTTTTTTGCCCCCTTTTAGGCTGGTTAGGATTGACGAGTAAAGTTTTTTTTGGTCTTTTGGTTATGGACCCATTCTGTACGTTTTTCATATTGGGTTTTGTATTTATGGATTGAGAATGCTGGGGTTAGCCCGGGGGGGTGTTCAGTCTCTTAGCTGTATCTGCTTAGTTTTTTTAGGGCAGTGTTGTTTTGAGGGATTGGGTTTTTTTTTTGAAAATTTTAAAAACATTCGTCAATATTGTTTGATTTCTAGTCGTGTGAGTCAAAGTTTGTACTGCTGTTGTGAAGTTTATTAATGGCTGCCTCATTGTGAAGTTGAAAGGGATTTTTTGTAGGTTTTTGGGGTAATTTACCAAGAGTTGTTATGAGGAAAATGGGGAGTGGTTGTGGTATTATCTGTAATTATGCTGTTTTAAAGGGGATATGGTGTTTGGGCGAGTGGAAGTAGGGGGAAAAACTAGTCTCTGTAACTCTTGTGGTTTTGTTACTGTTGGTGCAACATACGTTCTATTGTGTTTGTGAATTCAGTAACTGGGGTCCTGGTCTTGCAGGGATTTATATTGAAGTCACCCGAAGGGGTAGTAAAAAATGATTTTGTTTTGCTGCATCAGTTATCATACTTTTCCCGGGGTTTTGAAAATTGGCTAAAGTTTGACTGTGGAATCTGTAGATGTTTTCAATGTGAGAGGTTTTTTTAGGTTTTGGTTTGAAGGGGATTATATATTCCCATGTTTTATTCCGTTGCGTTTATTTTTTCATTTTTTGTTGGGGTGGGTGTATATGGCTGTGCCCCCCCCCCTTTTTGGGGCTGGCTACAGTTGTGTATGGGTGTGTAACCGGAAAGGCATAAATCTGTACTATCAGGTTTAGCCCGGTTTCAGTTAGTGTAATGTGGACATATTGCATGTAAGGAATTTAGTAATGCTTTTGAGGTCATCGTAATGCTTGCTTTAAAGATTGATATTTTAGTTAAAGATGTTAGTTGTTGTTGGCACTGAGAAGTGCCTTTTATTTTTTCTGCAGTTAGTAATTCAGAAAAATGTTTGATTCATTTAAGTCATTAAAAAAGGGTTTGGGATCAGGTCAATGCTTGTAATCATAAAAATTTTTGTGAACTATAGTTGAATTTAAATAAAAACAAAGAAAAAGTCTTAAGTAAAAAATTGCACCAAAAATTTTTTAACAAAAAGTAAAAAAATGAGTAAGGTAGTTTTTTTTTTTTTTAAGCTAAATAAAGGAGGGCAAAAAAAAGGGACTAGTACAAATAAAGTGATGATCAAAATAATGGAGCTTGGGAATATGATGTGGTAGTACTATAAAAAAAATGAGCTTTGGGGAAAATTAAAGGCAAAAAATTGTGACTTGTTTTTACTTTAGCATGGAAAAGCACCTTTTATTATTTTAAAAATTGTGAAAGTAAAACTAGGGTAGTTATATTTTAAAACTAAAAAAAAGGAGAAAATATATAAGGGACTAAAATTAAGTAAAAGGTAAAAAAAAGGTTAAAAGGACAGGGTGGTCACTATGAAATAATATTGGTTTAGGAGTAGTTTGTTTGGGGTTTTAGATAAAAAAAAGCAGTTTATTGCACAAAAAAAGTAAAAAAAAAAAAGGGTAGTTGGTACTGCTAGCAAAAAAATAGTTTTTGGGACTTGCAAAAAAAATAATTGGAATATACACTAATTCAAAAACAATGTAAAGTGACTAAAAAAAAGTAGTGTAAACAAAATTAAATGGGGAAAGGGAAGAAAAAATGAAAAATTTTTAATTTGGGTAAGATTTGATTGTAAATTTAAAAAATTTTGAGAATTAATGCATTTTGAAAGAATTTAGGGTATTGGAGGTAGTTGGCATTAGCTGTATGAAAAATAAAAAAATATAATGTAAATATATGTAACGTAACTATATGCACCCACGTATATTGTTTAAGGGCCCCCTTATCTAAACTGTTACAGAAATGTCAGCTTTTTTTAAGGAAGGTAGAGAAATCTTGTTCGTTTTTAGTGGTATTTTTGTTTTTCCTTTGATGTTTTCCCTTACTGTATTTTCCCCTTCGCGTGAAACACTGAGTATTTTGTTTTTCCCGTTTAAGGGTTTTTTCAGCCTGAAAGAAGGTTTTGATTTTTTTTTTTTTTAGGGCACTATTTTTGTACCCTCCATTTTTTTATTTTTAATTGGATTTAATTAGGTCCTTTCTTTTAAGTATGAATGAAAATCTGTCATTTACTGTGTTTACTTTTGGGTTTTTCCCAGCAAAAAGTGTTTCTTTGATTTCCCTTGTTTTGCACGAGATTTTTAGTGGTTTTGTATTATCCTGACACAGTTTCTTTGCACTTGTTGTGTTATGTCACTAGGAATGTTGGATGTTTATTATAACTGCATCAGAAACTTATCTTTTTTCAGTTTTTGTCGTCTTGGAAAACAAGGTATTCATTTAGGGGTGTGCATGTTCGATTCAGTCCTTTTTGCTTCTTCAACCTTCATATTTATTGTTTTTATTTGCCAGGTGATGGCTATAGTGCTTTTAAAAGTATTTTTTGTGTCAAAAAAACTTCCGTTAATCTTCTCTTTAAGGTTTTGGATCTTATTCTCGAGGTTGGTTATCTTGGAATTCGTTTGCCAGTGTGCTTTGATATCTTTGATTTATTTTCTGAGCAACGATTTAGCCTTTGATATTGTCAGGAATAAAAAAACCTGAGTTATATGGATGAATTCCTTTGGGGGGTGGAGTTGTAGGGGGAGTCAGCCATGTTTGTTGTTTTTCCCTGGGTGGCGGGGGGTGAGGGGGGTTGTGATACACTGGCGTCCCGCTGGGTAGCAAGTTGAGTTTAGGGTCCTTTTGTTATTCTTTTATTACTGGTGTTTTTTTTCTGCGATATCCTTTTTTAGTTCACTGAAGTAGATTTTTGTGTAGCAATGGAGGAGAAGTTGTTTTCTCGGAGCTTGGGTTAAGTGGTTTTTGGCAGCGGGGGCAGTGTTTGGGTTAGCAGGCTGTCTTCCTTAGGGTTTCTAATTTTTAAGATTTGGGACATTCTTAGTTTCTTGGGTCATGTTTTGGTCTACGTGGGTTCATGTAGTTGAACTTTCCTTAGGCCCTCACAAGTTTTGATGGGCGATGTTTTTTGAGAAAAGAAGAGCTGGTAGGATACCGTTGCTGCCGCTGCCGCTGCCGCTGCCCCTAGGCGGTTGGATTTTGGTTAGGTTTCGGAGTTTTAAAGGCGTATTTTATCTCCCCCGGGGGGGCATTGGTCTTTGAGAGACATTTGAGTTTTCAGAGTAGGTTTGACCCCTCCCCCGAATGCACCCACAACAGTCGACAAAAACCCCGGTACCCCTTTTTTTGTAGGTGAAAAAGAGGCAATGAGTGTAAGGGACTTGCCCCTGTGTCTTTGACCTGCCCCGGATTAGAAAGGAATAATGCAAGAAAAAGGGGATAAAAAAAAAGAAAATTTAAATCCAAAATATATATGGGCCCTGAGGATCGGTCCAAAAATCACGTCCCATCCTGTATAATGACTAAAGACATAATTTTTGTAGAAAAGTCGTAGAAATTCATTCGAAACCCCACCGTGCGCTGCAGCCCAGCAAACGCAAAAAAGGTGCTCCTTTATCTTGCCCTCCCCCGGGCCTATCCCAACCCTGATGGCCAAATTTGCAAGTCTGCGCAACAACATGCAAGTTAACTATAGTTACATAAAAAAATGACGGTGACGACAACGAAAAAGGGGCTAAAAATTGACAGAAGGGACCGGATTCAAGTACCCGACTGCTGCCAGACGTGAACAGCCCCCAAGAGTTTTCCCCCAAATGAAATAAAAATGACCTCCATATCAACTGCACCAGTGTTTAACGGGAAGACAACATGGCAGAAATCCTGATCAACTAAATCTCAAGGAAAATGCCAGGTCTGTAGGACTTTTTTCGTCAGTGCCAAACGAGGGAAAGATTTGAGCCTTTAAACATGGCTGACCGGCATTCAAACAGCAGCTACTGCCAGACGTACAACTAGCGAAGTGAAATTCTCATCTTTACTGACGTTCATCTGTTGACAGTAGCATCATATCTGTACCACCATCATATCACACTGTACCAGTGCTAACGAGAGGGAAACACAGGAGACATCGTCAAATCAACAGTACAAAACTCCAAGGTAGAGGACGGTTATCCCTCAGTGCCAGTGGGGAAAGAAGTGAATAGGTAAATAGTCAAGGTTAATATTTTAGCAGCTGACCTATATTCAGCTGACCAGTGTACAGTGAGAGAATCATAGCAGAAAAAGCCAAATATATCTATAAACTCAAGGGTTTTAAAGTCAGGTGGTGTTACTCCCCTCAGTGTTTTAAAAATGGCCGAGTCAGCAAAACAGGTCAGGAGACAACAACACGACACAACCCCCGATAAATGGAATTGAGGGGGATTTGGAAGGATAAAACCACTGATTAAACCTTTCTGGTCTACCAGAATGGAAAGGAGTTAGAAGTTAATTGGTGAAGCCACAGACTGTGAAGTGAGGTGGTAGGGGAGGGTGAATAAGGGGTTAAATGTAAGGGGTGTTGTGAAGTTAAGGGAAAAGTGAGCAGTGAAGAGGGTTTTGAAGAGATCAACTGTAAGGGTTTTGTGAAGTTAAGGGAAAAGTGAGCAGTGAAGAGGCTTTTGAAGAGGAAATTTTACTAGTAATTCAGTGTAATTAAAGCAGATACTAAGTGTACTAGGGACTGGAAAAGAGAAATAAATATTATTGTATATGAGTAAAAGAGCGAAGAGTGAAAATGGCAGGCATTAGAGGGGTACAGGCTGCCATAATTATATTTATATTTCTTCTTCAATTCCATGAAGAAAGAAATCAGTCATGAGGGTTGGAAAAGGTGAATGGAGTAACAGCGCCCTGGACAGTAAAAGCCCAACAGTTGCCATCCTACCAGAAAAGTTAAACCTCACTATCGCCGCAAGGTATGGCAACACCGCATACCTAAACAAAAAAAAATGGCACACAGCTCTTATTGTAGCGCTCTTAAGTGGTGATATCCAAATTAATCCAGGACCTCAAAATATTGTGCAGAGGCAAACAGACAGATAAAAATT
>NW_026487893.1:0-13953 GCF_026875155.1 Cherax quadricarinatus | reverse complement strand
AAAGTTAAAAGTAAGGGGCTTAGAAAAAACAAGAGAAGTAGATTAACAAAAAAGGTGTTATGAAGGGGAGTTACAGCAGAGAGGAGATAAGAGAGAAAGGGAGTATGGGGATAAACGTTAAGTTGAGGGGAAAAGCGTTTTTCCGACAAAATTGAGCTATCAGCAGTGTACTGCTGATAAGGTGATATGCTTGTAGCAGTGCCTACCCTAGACGGTCAGGCCCTCAAACATCTTTTATTACTAAGTAATAAAGGAATGGAAAATATTACCTGAACATGTCAGGCCCAGTGTTAACATGAGACCATTTCAGGAGACCTAAAAGGCTCCTAACTAAAAAAAAAAGTTACAGAAAGCGAGTATAGTTAACATTAGTGGACGTGTTATAGTAAGGTTATTTTTTTAATTTAATGATCATGTAAACCACTCACTTTACTTTATTTACATCGTACATTCTTCTTGTAACTTTATTTGCATGGTACATTCTTGTAACTTTATTTGCATGGTACATTCTTGTAACTTATTTGCATGGTACATTCTTCTTGTAACTGATTTTCACGCAGCTGAGCTTCTTAGTTGTTTTCATATTTAGAGTTAGAAATATAACTCATTTCTATTGAATCTAACAGCTAATTAAAACATTTTACCAAAACTCCAGTGAAAATAAGCCACTATAACTATACCTTTCTATAGTTTTATCTTGTAACCCAGGCATAGCACCAATACCCACAGTGCTGGTGCTGGCCCAGGCTCCCCCAGTCATAGCACTAATACCCACAGTGCTGGTGCTGGCCCAGGCCCAGCCACTGACCCAGACCCAGCCCTACCCCCCCAGCCCCAGTGCTGACCCAGACCCAGCCCCCAGCCTTACTGCCAGCCCAGACTCTCCTAGGGACACTACCCAAACCACCACAAAAACAGTAAATATACAACCATCTAAAACCGTAAATTATTATTATTATAATCAAAAAGAAGCGCTAAGCCACAAGGGCTATACAGCTAAAACAGTAAATATACAACCATCATTGCACAAGACCGTGGCCCACAGTACAGATGTTGGAGAAGAGTCTCCTCCTTCTTCCTCTACTGGGGAAAGTAGATGGACTCCAGGACGGGGTGCCCCTGGCTTGGATACTGAGGATTGTAGTGCAGTCCCAAAACCTGCAGAAATTGACAACACACCTCCCAACAATTCTCAACCAAAGGTGAATTTGTGCAAATATTATGCTTGGGGCATCTGTAAGCATGGAATAACAGGTGAAAAAAATGGGACATGCAACTTTGACCATCCCAAAAAATGTAGCGACCTCCTGTCTAAAGGAGTGTGTCGTTCTTCTTCCTGTACTTTCTTTCACCCAAAAATGTGCCACTCCTCGGTCCTCCAGAAGCAGTGTTACAACATCGAGTGCCCTGCATACCATCTAAAAGGGACCAGGAGGCACAGACCCCACAAGACAAACAATAGTAGCTACGACAACCCAACTCCAGGTGATTTTTTTAGTGGCAGGAAACGAAAAAAGAAAATGGAAGGAAATAACAAAAATAGTCCACCTTGGAGCCTTGTTGGACTGGAGGCGCAGCCAGTGGCCACCCATGGCCCTCCAGAATTACAACTACTGATGCCAATAACAAAATCCCCCCAACAAACACAGAATACAACCTCGTTCATATTTGGTAATATACAGGGCCTTAAGCCATCCACCAACAACAAAATACCTTTTATCAGTGGACTTCTAGTGGAGTCTAAGGCAATGTTTGCAGCCTTCACAGAGACTCACACAAAAGATCACTTTGACAGTGAAATATGGATAAGTGGTTACAACCTTTTTAGATGCGACAGAAAAAACAGGCAACAAGGGGGGGTTGGCCTGTATGTCAAAGAGTCCCTTATCTGCACGGAGTTGCTGAACACCACAAATGAGGTAGTTGAAGTTCTATCAATAAAGATCGAGAACCAAAACCTAGTCATTGTGGTTGTATACAAGCCACCAGATGCAACCTCCTAACAGTTCAAGGAACAGCTACTGAAAATCGATTACTGTTTGGAAAACCTTCCAGCTCCATCCCCAAACATCTTACTGCTTGGTGATTTCAACCTAAGGCATACAAAATGGAAGAATGTAGCAAATAATGTTATAGCTGAAACAATCCCCGGAGGTAGCGCAGATGAAAGGTCACACACACATGAGCTACTAAGTCTCTGCGAAAAAAACACCTTAAGCCAGCAGATAGTGGAGCCAACAAGACTAGAAAACACACTTGACCTTATCTTCACAAATAATGAGGACCTGATAAGAGACATAAGAATATCAAAAACAACTAATTCCGATCACAATCTAATCGAAGTCCAGACGTACATGCATAGGGGTCCTGAACAGCAGAATGCATGTACCTGTGAAGGTGTCTTCACAAAATACAATTTCAACAACAAGAACATCAACTGGGACCAGGTAAACCATGTCCTAAACGAAACATGTTGGGAATATGTCTTAAATGACATGGATCCAAACCAGTGCCTTGAAAGGATCAACTTCCTGGTAGCCGAAGCATGTTCTAGGCATGTTCCCCTAAGAAACAAGAAGAGCAGGAGTAAACTGTAGAGAAAAAGACGCTCCCTCTACAGAAGACGACGAAGAGTCACTGGCTCCTCAGGAGTGCTAGAATATCTGATACACGAAGGAGGCGCTGACCAGGGAAGTGGAAACTATCGAACTTAAGCTAAATGACTCTTACAGGAACCAGGAGAGCAGGAGGAGCTTAAAGCTATTAGTGAAATGAAAGAAATTCAAAATATTTCTTTTTCATATGCCAAAAAACAAGGCAAATAAAACATCTAGTATCGGGCCCTTACTCAGACAGGATGGGACTTACACAGATGACAACAAGGAAATGAGTGAAATATTGAAATCCCAGTACGACTCTGTGTTTAGTGAACCACTAATCGGTCTGAGGATCGACGACCCAAATGATTTCTTCATGAATGAGCCTCAAAACTCCATAAATGTATGCCAGATTTCGACATTACCCTAACTCCGATAGATTTCGAAAAAGCCATTGACAACATGCCTATGCACTCAGCCCCGGGCCCAGACTCGTGGAACTCTGTTTTCATTAAGAACTGCAAGAAACCTCTCTCGCGTGCCCTAAATACACTATGGAGGAGGAGCTTGGACATGGGTGAAATTCCACAGTCACTTAAAACAACGGATATAGCCCCACTCCATAAAGGTGGCAGCAAAGCATTAGCTAAGAACTATAGACCAATAGCTCTGACGTCCCACATCATAAAAATCTTTGAAAGAGTGCTAAGAAGCAGGATTGCAAATCACCTGGATTCCCAAAATCTGCACAATCCAGGGCAACATGGGTTCAGGACAGGTCGCTCCTGCCTCTCACAACTACTGGATCACTATGACATGGCCTTGGATTCACTGGAAGAAAATCAGAATGCAGATGTAATATACACAGACTTTCCAAAAGCATTTGACAAATGCGATCATGGCGTAATAGCCCATAAAATACGTGCTAAAGGAATAACTGGGAAAGTGGGGAGATGGATCTTCAACTTCCTAACAAATCGAACACAGAGTAGTGGTCAACAGAGTTAAATCGGAGGCTGCCATAGTGAAGAGCTCTGTTCCACAAGGCACAGTACTCGCCCCCATCTTATTCCTTATCCTCATATCAGACATAAACAGAGATATACACCACAGCATCGTATCATCCTTTGCGGATGATACTAGGATCTGCATGAGGCTGTCATCTGCTGAGGACGCGGTTAACCTCCAAGAAGATATAAACAAAGTTTTCCAGTGGGCAACGGTAAACAATATGATGTTCAATGAGGACAAATTCCAAACTACTCGTTATGGAAAACTGGAGGAGATAATAACTAGAACAGAGTATACTACTGACTCCGGCCATACAATAGAGCAGAAAAATAATGTAAGGGACCTGGGAGTAGTAATGTCTGAAGATCTCACTTTCAAGGATCACAACAGTGCCACGATCGCACGTGCAAAGAAAATATAGGATGGATAATGAGAACTTTCAAAACGAGAGATGCCAAGCCCATGATGATCCTTTTCAAATCACTTGTTCTCTCTAGGCTGGAATACTGCTGTACATTAACATCTCCATTCAAAGCAGGTGAAATCGCAGATCTGGAGAGTGTACAGAGATCCTTTACTGCACATATAAGTTCTGTCAAGCACCTTAACTACTGGGAACGCTTGGAAGCACTTGACTTGTACTCGTTGGAACGCAGGAGGGAGAGATATATCATAATCTACACTTGGAAAATCTTGGAAGGAATGGTCCCAAATCTGCAAATAGAAATCACTCCCTACGATAGTAAAAGACTGGGCAGGCGATGCAAAATGCCCCCAATAAAAAGTAGGGGCGCCATTGGTACACTAAGAGAAAACACCATAAGTGTTCGGGGCCCAAAACTGTTCAACAGCCTCCCATCAAGCATTAGGGGAATTGCCAATAAACCCCTGGCTGCCTTCAAGAGAGAGCTGGACAGATACCTAAAGTCAGTGCCGGATCAGCCGGGCTGTGGCTCGTACGTTGGACTGCGTGCGGCCAGCAGTAACAAGCCTAGTTGATCAGGCCCTGATCCATCGGGAGGCCTGGTCATGGACCGGGCCGCGGGGGCGTTGATCCCCGGAATAACCTCCAGGTAACCTCCTCCAGGTAAAAAATACCTGCGTAAAAAAAACATACCACGGGCGGGGGTTAGAGCCCGCGATGAGAGAGTCATAAAAACTCCAGACCGACGCGTTAACCACTGGGCAATCGTGTCATTACGATTTCGTGAGTCAGTACCTGCATACAAACAAAACTTAATGTTCCACCACTGAGGACTTCGGAAGTTATACAAGTCCTTCCAGGAAAAGGGGAATGAGCACATGAGCATGCCAGTTGTTCCAAGAATTTGATCCTAGTTATTGTACACAAGTGTTGAAAATTTTAAGCCGATTCAATGTGTTCTTGAGTTGTGAGCAAAATAAAATAACTTGGAGGAAGAACGAGACAAATATATTCAAGTAACCTCTTCAAGGCTCCCCATCGAGGATACTTATTAATAAAGAAATAGGAGAGGGAGAGGTAGAGGGAGTAGAAGAGAAGCTGGAGAATCTAATGCAGACTGGAGCAACAAGTTGTATCCTCATGGCCTTGTTCTAGATTCCTTCAAGTCTATGTGGCACACGCAAGGCAAGTTAATTAAGTGCTGAACATGATAATGAGATATCAGATAAACATTATGTAGAAGTGTATAGTGCGTATTTAACTCTGATGCCACTGTTTCTGCTGAAAAGTCTTGTAAGGACCTGACGGAGGAGTGGTACAACAGACGTCTAAAAGTTAATGTTGAAGAGCTGTGATAAGCTGGGTGGAGGGGAAAAGGGAAAGAAAAGAATGGGAGGAGCTGGGAAGACGTGGAAAGGCAAGTGGTCAGGAACAAAGAAAAGGCAGAGAGAGTAATGGAAAGGGGGTAGTGGTGAAGAGGGAGAGGAAAAAGTAGAAGGGGGAGAGAGTGAATGGGAGTGCTGCAGAAGGGATGCAACTGCTGCTGATGTCAGAAAAGGGAAGGGGCATGTGTTACAAAATGCGATATTCATAAAATATAGACATCTCCAGAGAATACTGGAAGGTCAACTTATTGATCCCCATGTAGCATCTAGTCTGTATCTGGTTTAGTAACAGTTTGTCAGAATAAGATAAAGTCCAGTTATCCCTTAAATTGAGTGAAATATTAATAGTGCTTTGAGATTCCAATTGGGTGACATTAAACCAACGAAATAAAATTTGAGATCTTCAATATTATAAGGTGTTTAGGTGGACATCATTAAAGTAAAGAAATTTAATATTTAGGATATAAAATCCTACACTTCTCCTTGATATTACTTTTGTATACGTTAATTACCATGTTAAATTGTACATATATGTGAAGGCTTACTCAGCCCTGTAACAACTTCCATAAGTATTATCAAGGATGGCTCCTCCTCAGGAAAATTAATGAATAGAAAAAGAATAACAGTCAAATATAAACACTATTATTTAGAAATTAAAATATAAAAAAAAAATAAATATGAATTTTTGTCCTACTTGAAAGAGAAATGAAAAATGAAATAAAAAAATATCTGAATTCAACGCTAATATATACAGTTAGACAGGGGTGTCCGATATTGTTGACACCGCGTGTTGTAGAAATTGTAGCCGTTGCTGATGATGGGGGGGGGGGGGGGGTCACAGATGTTGAGTGACAACCCAACGACTAGTTCTTCACAGTCTCTAGTCCTTGAATAGTCTGTCAAGATGATAGGAACGCAGGTCTTTCACCACTGCAAAGATGAGAGGTAGTTGCCTGGGGTTGACTACACTTGGGTATGGCGATAAAATGGTGACGTCTCAGAACTTAGGTAAAATTCGTCTCCTTCAACACTGTTTCTTTAGTTGCCAGATGACCCGAGCTGACATTCCAATCTAGAAAGAGACAGAGGTTACCAACTGCTTAAGAAGTCACTCTCCATGAAAAGTATACAATATTTAAAAAGAAATGGTGATTATCTAAAGCATAACATGGAATCAAGGCTGAAAAGGACTAAGTATTACATTATTGAGCTCAAAAGTGAAGCTTTTGCAACCAATAAAACTCCACTACAATGAGTAGCAGAGGACTTTCTTACTACAGTATGAGTGCTGGGAGCTGCGAGAGTCATATGATTAACTGATTGGGGGATACTCCGAGCCCCACTATGTCAACACTTTCCGGGGGGAGAAAATGAAGGGGAGGGGATAGCGGGAGCAAACGACCCTAGCCTTAATTAACAAGCCCAGTCAATCAAAGCTAACGTCGCCATATTACTCGCATCGCTACTCCTAACTATGGAGCTTTTTTCCCTCACAATATAGTACAATGTGCTGAGTGCACATTTCAAATCAAGTGCGACTTACAAGTATCGTGGTGGCACATTAGCAATGAGTTATAATCATATGTAAATATAACAATGTAACAAGTCGTGTCGTGATGATGTGTGCGTGATGTAGCTGAAAAGTGCAGGTTCTCTCAAAGTAAACTAAAACCTCAAATCAATTTCTTGGCCAACAAGGCAATCAAAAACAGCTTGCTTGAACAAATATGAATAACCAATCGCCATGATGAAACAAGCAATAATGTATTCAAAGCAGTCAGCACAGCATCAGAGTGCGCGGAGATAGGAAAATAAGCTAGGGATTCTAAATAGGAACATCAGCAGAATCTCCATAAAAGTCATAAATCTCCCTTAAAACGAATCCAAGTGGTCAGCATAACCAAATCCCCGACTACACAGTGCCAGAATGCCACCAGGAAAGCCAGTTCTTTTAGCGAGAGGTACATTTTCAACCATACTCTACCAAAACATTCGAAATAATGAAACAGTCAGAGATTG
This sequence comes from Cherax quadricarinatus, assembly GCF_026875155.1. NCBI lineage: Eukaryota > Metazoa > Arthropoda > Malacostraca > Decapoda > Parastacidae > Cherax > Cherax quadricarinatus. Next base: position 6,517 of record NW_026487893.1, on the reverse strand, counting down.
AGACAGATTCCTGAGAGAGATCTGTTTCTCATAAAGATAGCTCGTTCGAACAGATGCTTCCAAGATTAGGAGAGATGGGCGGAGGTATGGACTGCAAGTGTCACATCAGGGTGATATCACAACGTGACTCGCCCCTGCTACTTCCCTTCACCATGTAGCGAGGTACCGCCTGGCAAAACAAGCAAGCGGTAGTTTAGCAGAGGCAGTTTCGAACGGCAGCACCGCCAATCACAACTCTTCAACAGCGAGAGGTCCGCAGTGAGAAGTGCAATATATTACATCCTAACCTACACATATCATATTTCTTTATTTTAGCTTATTAAATGAAAATGTCAACAATATAAAATCATAATATGAAAGGTTAAATATATACATACAATATACACTATTAAACATTGGGCCCCATTCAGAGGTGCCAATATCATACCTCTTCTTAAAAGCTGTATGTGGATCATGCTTCAACTGCCACACCCTCCAGATTGTTCCACTTCCTGAACATCTCTATTTGAAGAAATTTTTCAACACAGACACCACAACGACACACACACACACACACACACACACACACACACACACACACACACTATCCCCAGGGCTAATGCATATGGTCCTATGAGGAACACAGACCTGATGACACTGGAGGACAGGAGGAAGTATAGGGAGCATTATGGGGCTGTGGGCCTCTGGCTGAGCCAGGCATCACCCGCGAGACTGGCCTCATGGCCGGTTGTCGACGTGAGAGAAAACTCGAACTCATCCAAAAAGTATATCAAAGTTAAAGGTGTTGCGTCTGTGTGTGCTCACCTATATGTGGTTTATGATGGGATCGATTCAACAGCTCTGGCCCCCCTCTTCGTTGGTCCGCTATTAGTTCTCCACTCCCTGCTATCCAGAAACCTTATCGTACTTCTTTCTTAAAGCTATTATTGCATCCCACCTCCTCTACTTTTATCTTCTTCACAGATATGTACCACTTCTTGACGCACTCTACACGGCTGAAAAAATGCTTCCTAACATCCCTGATGAACCTTCTGAGACTTCAACTTCGTAATTGAGGATTTTCCTCTAGTATACTTGTAATCCCATCTCTCTCGAAGCATTCTGCTCGCTGTTCAACAAGTTTACAATGTCTGTTATACTTCGTTATCATGTCCCCTCTATATCCCTCCTGTCCTTCATGCTCATCAGTTGAGGTTCACTCCATTGGACATGTAGCCCTTTTCTCCGGACTTAGGGTGTGTGTGTGTGGTGTTTAAAAAAATTCTTCAATTACTTATTTATTGAACCATAATACAAAAGAGCGTCTTAAGTCACTCCTTATTTGTAGACAGAATCATCGTCAGCGGTCTCTCATCATAGAAAACGTGCACTCAGAAGTATACATGGGAGATGTTGGCGTGCGGAGACACAGAGAAAAGACGAGCGAGAGAGAAGAGCAGCGTAGCAAGCGTCGCGCATTCATATTCTTTATCACACAGTCTGAAAGCAAACACAAAATTTTTTTTCTTCCTCCCCCTCTCCTCAACTCCCTGACACCTCCACTAACTCTCCCTGCATCTAATATCTTCCTTACTTCTACCCTCCTCCATTCACCTCCATTCTCCTTTACAGCGCCGTTCTAGCCAGCCCCCCCCCTCCGATTCCCCCTGTACACCACACCACACTCCAACAATACCACCTGCCAACTCCATGCAGGGTAGTCAGACCCCGTTTAAATCCAAGCATTCCACTACGAATTTACTTACCACACACACACACACACACAAACCACACACACACCATACACACACACACACACACACACATTCATTTAGTTCTCATTTAAGACAAGAGACAGAAACGCGGCCCTAAACAACAGACCAAGTCCTTTGAACCGTTGGTATAGTTATGCAAAGTCATCTTGAAAGATTATCAGAGTGGGCGGTGGGCGGGAGTGGTGGAGCACGCTGAAACGGAACAAGAAAACTAAACGACAACCAGCCTAGAATCATGAAGGCAAATCCTGTTTCCAACAATCACTTCCTGGATTTTATGACAAAGCTCAACAGAAGTGGCATTGCCGAGAGGAGGGGGGGGTTGATTGCATTTTTCCTGCACTGCAGGTAGAGCCTTCGGTACACAGTTCCTCACAAAGAGGATTAGTGCAGAAGCTAGAGGAGCAAGCACGTATTAACAGGAAGGGCTACTGCAATGGATTTAGAAATACGCTGACAAGGAAAGTCTGGCACAACGAAGAGTCATGGTACTGATGAGGTATCACAGTGGCGCCTGTGACGAGAACGGGGTCCCACAGGGGTCAGATCCTAGGACCAGAGATATCTATTTCTTTAGTCATGTATGTGAATGACTAGGTGTGAAAAGGGAGAAGACTCTGAAGTGTCACTTTTCGCACGGATGTGATTTAATGAGGAGAAATTAAATCAGATTAGGATCAGGAAGACTACAAAAGAGACCTGGACAGGATGAACAACATGGTCCATTAACTGTGGCTTCCGTCGAATCAACTCATCCATAATGCAAAGTCATGCAAGACGGGAACACAAGGAGCTGCACAAGAAGATCAATAGACAGAGTATAGGCTAGGTGGCCAAAGACTGCAAAATCTCAATCAAGGAGAAAAGATCGTGTGGTGAACATAATCACCGGAGCACGTCCTCAGTAAGCACAACATCAACCAAACTTGCTGCTAAAAAAAAAAAAAAGCCAAAATATGGTGGCGCCTGGCAAACCTGAAGATGAGCGCTTCCGATACCTTAGTAAGGATACGATCAAGAAGCACTGTCTACACTGTGGTCGTCCAGCCATACAAGAAGTAAGCAAGCACCATTCTGGAGACCCACACCTGGACAAGCACATTAAGAAATTAGTAGAAAGTGCAAAGGTTTTGGCCACAAGTTGTGTTCCAGACTTCAAGGGTTACTATCTACCTACGAAGAAAGTGAGTTGAGTGGAACATCCGGCCTGACGACACTGCGGAATACACAGAAGTGTCCAGGCGGAGACATGATAATGAACATACATGTATCACTGCGGTGGATAAATAAGGTGGCACAGACAGGATGTTCCAGATAGGGGACAGAAACAAAAAAGGGTCGCAATTGGAAGTCGGGAGTCACAGGGTGCGTTTAGGAAAGGAATTTCTATCAGTCCGTAGAGTTGTTAGGAAGTGGAATAGCCATAGCAAGCTGATGTAGTGGAGGCATGAACCGTACATAGCTTTAAAGACGAGGTAATACAAAGCTTCAGGGAGCAGGAGGAGAGAGGAGAGCAAGAGAGAGAGACTTAGTAGCGAATAAGAGAAGGCGGGCGGGGCCAGATGCTGAGTCTCGACTCTGCAACCACAATTAAGTACATTAGGTGAGTACACACGCGCATGCAACGACACACACACACGCGCCGCGCGCGCGCCGATGCGAACGCGAAGCAACCCACTCCCCCCCATGATGCATAACGCATCGCTCACGGATAATAACTGGAGTTAAAAACTACGAAAACCTAACCAAAATATTGTACTTTCCCTTCTTGAACATTCAGTTTTTTTTTTTGTAGACTAGCAAATTAACATTATATATCATCCACAGTAATAACCATGATTGTGTAGAGAGGATAGAAGAAATAGAAATTGGATTTAACAAGGAACGTGTAAATCTGTAGTCTGACAAGTCTACAGTCAGTAGGGTCAGCTCCTTGGGAAAGGATTTGGAGGGAGGTGTAAAGGATAAAACAAGTTATAAGCGAGAAATCAAATGGTTTATATGACTTGACGTGGCTGTTAGTGTGGAGGCAAAGTAATATTTTTGAAGCGCATTTAGGTGAAACCGTTAGCCGGACTTGTCACTGAAGATGGAAGTTACAGTGCCTGCACTCTGAAGTAGGGATGTTTAGATATGTTGACACTATTTTAGTTGTAGTATAGGGCGGTACCTCTGGCAAGACAGTGATGGAGTTCTCGAACTGATGATGAAAGTGTTTCTTCTTCATTCCTCGGGATCATGCCTGCCTTGGTGGGAAAACGGCCCGAATGTGGTTTGTGCATCAACACTATTTCATTTACTACAAGCGAATACAACAACTATTAGAGTATCTTCCCAATCACTCCTGTTAACAAAATCCCAAATCCACCCAACACCACCAGCAAACTACTGCAACTACAACCATTCTATGCTACTAACTATAACTATTACACACAACTTATGACTACTAACATAACTACTGTTGTCCATCAAATCCATCATAACTAATACAACACATGAAACTAATTTCACCTTCGCTGCAACACCATCAACTAACTACCTTCCACAACTACCTACCCTCCATGGCAACTGGTCACAATAACCACCTCTTATTTGGTCACATACCAGATTCGAAGGAACCGTTTCTTTCCATGACCATGCACTCTGCGCTAGATACCGGACCAAAAAACGTCGACGCGGTAACTCCTCTTCCTATGTGCGGGTTATATTCGTGTATTGTTTCCAGCACGGTTTTTGTGAAGCGCCTTTTATGGTATTTCTAGGTGCAGTTTCTTATGGAACATGATATTCATCATGAACACCAATTGATGTTGCTTGCACTCCATGAAGGTTGGCAGAATGGGTAATTAGCTCAAGGAAAAAAGAGACCAATGGCCCTAAATCCCCATATTTAAGATTCTTTTTTTGACTCGCTTTTTAAAAGCAAGGTTATAAATCACTTAAAATTACAGCAATATGCACAAGCCAGATCAACTTGGGCTCCAGACAGGTTCACTCCCTGCCTTTGCCGACTGCCACTATTATATTGAGTTTTGAGGTCGAGGAAATTAGAAAGACGAGCAAAAAAATTACACGTAGTATACATTGATTATGACAAGTTCGACCATGTACGTCAGTGTTTCACAAAATGGGTGGCAAATGAGCAATAAACTGCGGGGACCGGCGAAGCATATGGATATTTAACTTCCATAACAAATATAACTCAGAGTAACAGTAAAATGACTGATATTAACTGGCTGCCACAGATGAAAATATTGTTCTTCTAAGGCACCCGTACTATGCCTCGCTATGTTCCTCCTTCCTCATAATCTGTTATAGAACAAGGAGCGTAAACCTGAATTCATCCTTTGCAGACATTACTATAATATTGTATGAAAGTGCACTCACTACAAGAAAGAACAGCAAGCCCCCCAAACTGCATATACTTCAATTGAGTCGGCAAATTCAGTTACTAACCTCACACGGAAGTAAGTGGAGACAACGTAACAGGTGGGAGTACAAAGACAAAACTCAAACCGATCTACAGAAGCAAGCCCAAATGCAAAATACCTGGAAATTTATATTCAAGGAGTATTACCTGGAGTTATACCTGGAGAGAAGGTTTTCCTGGGTCAACGCCAACCGCGGCCCGGTCCTGTGACCAGGGAATCTAATCCGCAAAACTGCAAGCAAAATGATAGGATTGATCCGTAACAGAACCAGACAATAACAAGAGATTCTGAAAGCTAAGTGATTCTATTTATTTCAGGTCATTCATCTCTAGGCTAGACAGTAATGCTGTGTATTAAACGACCCTGCTCATAGTAGGGCGACTGAGCTGTTCTGCTACATGCGCTCAGTAGAACCTTCACAGTTTCGATAGAACTCAGTCAAGCATCTGGATTACTGAGACCAACTTGAAGTACTTAGAACTTCAACTCCTTAGAAACATAGGCGAGAAAAATATAATATTAAATTACAGCCTGGAAGATATTGGAGGGATTAGTCCCAATCTGTATACCGAGATTACTACTTATAAACACAAGAGGCCTTGGCAGACAGGCAAGAATACCTAATGGAAAAGCAAGATGGAATGGTGAGTGCACTGAGAGAAACTGTGAAACTGAGTGTAAAAAGGACCAAGACTCATCACCCACTTCTTCATGCATAAGGGAGATTACACAACTACCAACTCCTACCGTCCTTTAAGAGAAGAACTCGACAGGAATCCTCCGACTCAATTCCTTACCAGACCGGGTCGTGGCAGACACTACATAGCTTCATCAATCGTCAGCAACCAGGAATCTAGTCCCAGAACCGGGTGGAGGGTGCTTAGGCGGTGATCCTGAAGCGACACGAGGTAAACAACAATGTAAACCACTAGTACACACCCCCCCCGGCACGCTCCGACTATCGCAGTTACCCAAACACGCATAATCACTCACCGACCTGGCCACCACCGCCACCTTCCGCCACCGTGTCCAGCCAATGCCACGCCGCCACCGTTCCGCCACCACCGAGCCACCATTCCACCACCACCAGCCCCACCCGCCACCTCCACCCACCCCAGCCACCACCGCCACCCCCACCACCACCGTAGTCCACCAACCACCACCGCCACCACCGCCACCATCCACCTCCAATCCTCCGAGCGCCACCTCCACTATCGTACGAAGACTTGCTAGTATGCAAGGCGGGATCAATGATAAGGCTCACTTTGGAGCTTCATGAAGTTTTATCGGTGTCTTGTCTACACAGTGTATTTACGATTGACCAGGGCCAGA
>NW_026487890.1:0-23246 GCF_026875155.1 Cherax quadricarinatus | reverse complement strand
TTTATCTTGGCAGAAAGGGGCAGATGCAGTTCAATGTAGATAAATGCAAGGTTCTGAAGCTCGGGAGTGTCCATAAACCCTAGCACTTATAAGTTAAATAATGTAGAACTTAACCATACAGATTGCGAAAAGGACTTGGGGGTTATGGTAAGCAGCAACCTTAAACCAAGACAGCAATGCCTAAGCGTACGTAATAAGGCAAATAGATTACTGGGATTTATATCAAGAAGTGTAAGCAACAGAAGTCCAGAGGTCATACTGCAGCTTTATACATCATTAGTAAGGCCTCACCTAGATTATGCAGTTCAATTCTGGTCTCCATATTACAGAATGGACATAAATTCGTTAGAAAACATTCAGCGTAGGATGACTAAATTAATACATAGCATTAGAAATCTTCCTTATGAAGAAAGATTGAAGACTCTTAAGTTACATTCACTTGTTAGACGAAGAATGAGGGGAGACCTGATCGAAGTGTATAATGGAAGATAGGTATTAATAAGGGGATATTAACAAGGTCTTGAAATACCCTCTCCAAGAGAGAACCCGCAGTAATGGATTTAAATTAGATAAGTTTAGATTTAGAAAGGACATGGGAAAGTATTGGTTTGAAATAGGGTAGTAGATGAGTGGAAACAGTCTACCTAGTTGGGTTATTGAGGCTAGGACTTTGGGTAGTTTCAAATTTAGGTTGGATAAATACATGAGTGGGATGGGTTGGATTGAGTGGGACTTGCACATCAGAGCTTATTTCTTGGGTATCATTAAAAATTGGGTAGGTCAAATGTTTGTTAGGGGGATGAATTGTAAAGGACCTGCCTAGTATGGCCAACAGGCCTGCTGCAGTGTTCCTCCTTTCTTATGTTCTTATGTTCTTATGTTTATGTAATCAGTCCCTCAACCTAGGAGTAGGTGCGAACAGCACCATAGTCGTGGAGATTCTGAATCTCCACGACTATGGTGCTGTTCGCACCTACTCCTAGGTTGAGGGACTGATTACCTCATCTTCTGTACATAGTTCTACTGTCTTCAAGTTATGTCCTGGAATTTGTATTGATAAAGCCACTGGATGGCGAAAAGTCTACAATAAAGATACCCAGATGTTGCACATGTGTCTTACTCTCATCAGCAATGAGTTCCTTGAGGAAGAATGCACTATAATTGAACAAGTATTTTCCAAACTCCACTATCCTAGTCACTTCATCAGAGACTGCAGACGGCGGGCATTAAACATCTTCAACAACCACCCAGAGAAGACACTGCCGAGAAGAGATACATAGTCCTCCCAACAACTCCATTGCCAAACATGTTTCCAACATCTTTGCCAAAACATCATTCCAAGTATCTACCTCCACAACCACGACCATCAAGGACATCACCAGTAGTAGACAGGACAAGCCTCCATCCTCTGCAGGGGTATACATAATCCCTTGTAATGACTGCAACAAATTATATGTGGGCGAAACATCAAGAGACCTCCAAACACGCATTTCAGAACACCAATATGCAAGCAGGACTGACGATACAAGGAATGCCTGTGTACAGCATCGCAATTCACACAACCATTTAATTAACTACAGAAACTCAAGACTTATAGCCACAGAAGACAACACTCAATACAGAAGAATCCTGGAATCATCGCTTATCTCTATAACCAACAATTTCAACCAGAACAATGGCTTCTATAACATAGCTGAACCACTCGCCAAGAAACTTCTTCATCGCTATCCCACATAAGAACATAGAACACTGCAGAAGGTCTACAACTTGTCCAATACCCCTGCCAAGCTACCCAAGACTCTATAACCCCACCCGGTGGATCATCAGATGCAGCATTCTTCACCTGACCTCAACATTCTGACTATAAATACTCTCGTACCTTCCAACCCCTAAAATCTACTGCAAATATTACCAGCATCACCGCTGCTCCACCGCTGTCACAACATCCACTAGACACAGAGATGGACCAATCAGAGACCTCTGAGACGTCGGCAAAACCCACCAATGAGAGTCCACTACCGCTTTCATCTACTGCTAGAGCAACTGACCAGTCGGAAATCTCGCCTTCACCAGTTCAGCCACCAGCCAAGAAAGCAAAAACACAAGACACTGCGGATGCACCTCACGGTGCCACTGTCACTGACACTGCTGCACCACAACAAGTCTGATATCTGAAGGGTGTATACTTCTACACAACCAAGCAGTATAAGAACACAATGCTGTCTTCAGAAATCCATCATCACCTCCAGGATGGAACAGTCAAGTATACCTACGACCAAACTGCTACATACACCACTGCAGACATGACCAGACTACTCACTGCCAACACCCAACACCTTGTGGAAGTCAAGTACACCTCAAAGAGGAAATTCAGGATGCTTCAGAATAGGGACCTTGAAGACGGTACCCTCGTCTAGCACGACTATCCATGACCATTCACCCAGCACTTTGCTGTCCGCTAAAGCTGGGGTGTGGCTCCAATCAACCCTGTAACTGCTGCCTCTGCCCGACTGCGCTTCTCTTTGGGGAAGTCAGCGCAAGATAGAAGAAGACGACATCCTCCAACGGAGGGCCAAGAAAGAAGAAAGATGATTATCGTCACCCCCCACCCGGGGGGCCACTGCCGGGTCCCCATCTGGAGAAGACCTGGGCCAGAAGGACCTGCGAATCAACATTAATGAAAATGAACACCAACACACGACACTCCACACAGGAGAGCACAGCGCTAGCACGATCGACACCATGCATTGCCCTTCTAGGGCATGGTTGGTGCCAGAGCCCGAGTTTGTACCTTACAAGATGAGGGGGGTACTTGTGCCTCCTCCCATGGGAGACTTAGGTCTCAGACACTCCCTAGACAGGGAGCCAGTGCCGGGCCACCACTTGGAAGGGCCCGGGCCGGGAAAATACCGGCGAATCTTTAACAACAACAACACCCCAGGTAGTTCTGTTTGTGACTTGAAAAAGCCCACTGTGTGGGCGAAACGTAGTCAATAAAGGATCACATTATACTGCATTTGTGTTTATATTTCCATGATATCTCCCCTCATTCTACGCCTCTCCAGAGAGTGGAGATTTAAGGCTTTAAGTCTATCTTCATACGGGAGGTTCCTTACACAGTAAATCATTTTAGTCATTCTTCTCTGTATGTTCTCTAATGAGTCTATGTCCATCCTGTAGTAAGGGGACCAAAACTGAGCAGCATAATCTAAATGAGGCCTCACTAGTGATGTATAGAGCTGTAAAATAACTTTTGGACTTCTGTTACTTATACTTCTTGAGATAAATCCAAGTAATCTGTTGGCCTTGTTGCGCACACTGAGGCACTGCTGTCTTGGCTTTAGATTTCTGCTTACCATGACTCCCAAGTCTTTTTCACATTCTGCATGACCAAGCTCTACTTCACCTAGATTATAGCTTCGAGGATTATTTTCATTACCAAGGGCAAGTACCCTACACTTATCCACATTAAACTTCATCTGCCATTTCTCAGACCAAGACATTAATTTGTTCAAATCGTCCTGGAGTTCATTGATATCCTCCTCAGAGTGAATTATACGGCCTATCTTTGTATCATCAGCAAACTTACTCATGTCACTAGTAATCCCTTCATCAAGGTCATTAATGTAAATTACGAACAAGAGAGGGCCCAAAACTGATCCCTTTGGAACGCCACTAGTGACTAATCCCCATTCAGATTTCACTCCATTAATGGTAACTCTCTGCTTTCTATTGGTAAGCCATGCCTCAATCCATGCTAGAACTTTACCTCCTATACCATGAGCTGCCACTTTTCTTAAGAGTCTCTTGTGAGGTACTCTGTCGAAGGCTTTACTAAAATCCAAATAAACAATATCATGGAAATATAAACACAAATGCAGTATAATGTGATCCTTTATTGACAACGTTTCACCCACACAGTGGGCTTTCTCAAGTCACACACGGATCTACCTGGGGTTGGAAGGTACGAGAGTATTTATAGTCAGAATGTTGAGGTCAGGTGAAGAATGCTGCATCTGATGATCCACCGGGTGGGGTTATAGAGTCTTTGGTAGCTTGGCAGGGGTATTGGACAAGTTGTAGACCTTCTGCAGTGTTCTATGTTCTTATGTGGGATAGCGATGAAGAAGTTTCTTGGCGAGTGGTTCAGCTATGTTATAGAAGCCATTGTTCTGGTTGAAATTGTTGGTTATAGAGATAAGCGATGATTCCAGGATTCTTCTGTATTGAGTGTTGTCTTCTGTGGCTATAAGTCTTGAGTTTCTGTAGTTAATTAAATGGTTGTGTGAATTGCGATGCTGTACACAGGCATTCCTTGTATCGTCAGTCCTGCTTGCATATTGGTGTTCTGAAATGCGTGTTTGGAGGTCTCTTGATGTTTCGCCCACATATAATTTGTTGCAGTCCATTACAAGGGATTATGTATACCCCTGCAGAGGATGGAGGCTTGTCCTGTCTACTACTGGTGATGTCCTTGATGGTCGTGGTTGTGGAGGTAGATACTTGGAATGATGTTTTGGCAAAAGATGTTGGAAACATGTTTGGCAATGGAGTTGTTGGGGAGGACTATGTATCTCTTCTCGGCAGTGTCTTCTCTGGGTGTGTTGAAGATGTTTAATGCCCGCCGTCTGCAGTCTCTGATGAAGTGACTAGGATAGTGGAGATTGGAAAATAATTGTTCAATTATAGTGCATTCTTCCTCAATGAACTCATTGCTGCAGATTCTGAGTGCACGTAGGAAGAAGCCTATAATCACACAACGTTTGGTTTTGGTGTCGTGGTGAGAGTAGAAGTGGAGAAGATCGTTTTGGTTGGTGGGTTTTCGATAGACTTTGAAACGAAGTTCGTGGTCAGCTTTGCAGAGCAGAACATCAAGGAAAGGAAGAGTGTTGTCGACTTCTTCCTCAAGTGTGAACTGGATTGAAGGCTCGACCTTGTTGAGCTTGTCTTGGAGAGCTTGAACGTTGAAGCGTTTAGGAGTTATGAGGAGAATGTCGTCAACATAACGGAGCCAGGTGACAGACGAAGGAATAATGGTGGAGAAACGTTCGGCTTCTAGATGCTCCATGTATAAGTTCGCCAGGACTGCACTGAGTGGCGAACCCATGGGTAGTCCAAAAGTCTGCTGAAAGAGGTGATTTTCGAAGGAGAAACACGTAAAGCCAACACATAGTTCAACAAGGTCGATGAAATCGCTGGCTGGAATGGGAAGATCAAGTGAATCGTCAATTTTCCTGCGAAAGAGATCGATGGCTTGTGTAGTAGGTACTTTGGTGAATAGGGAAGTCACGTCAAGGCTGGAAAGTTTCTTGTTCCTGATGTTGATGTTGCGAATGCGATTGAGAAGATCACCCGAGTGTTTGAGATGTGCTGGACTGATAGTGCCCAAGAGTTTAGAGAGGTGTTTGGCGAGAATTCCTGAGAGCTGGTGGGGAGCACTGCCTATTCCCGAGGATATGGGCCTCAGTGGGATACCAGGCTTGTGAGTCTTTGGCAGGCCATACATTCTGGCAGGTCTGGGGTTGTTGGGCATGGTGTGCAGAAGTTTCTTCCCTTGTTCTGAGCCCCTCAGAATGCGGCGAGTCCTTTGAAGAAAAGTTTTAGTAAGGTTGTCCACTTGGTTAGTTGTGAGAGGTTTGTAGGTATCTGGGTCATTAAGTAGATTGAGCATTTTGTTCCTGTAATCGTCAGTGTTCATGATAACAACACCACCTCCTTTATCAGCGGTGGTGACCCTGATGGTCTGACGATTACAGGAACAAAATGCTCAATCTACTTAATGACCCAGATACCTACAAACCTCTCACAACTAACCAAGTGGACAACCTTACTAAAACTTTTCTTCAAAGGACTCGCCACATTCTGAGGGGCTCAGAACAAGGGAAGAAACTTCTGCACATGCAACAGTTAGGTATCTTTATTTCAAAACGTTTCGCCTACACAGTAGGCTTCTTCAGTCGAGTACAGAAAAGTTGATAGAAGCAGAAGATACTTGAAGACGATGTAATCAGTCCATCACCCTTAAAGTTTTGAGGTGGTCAGTCCCTCAGTCTGGAGAAGAGCATTGTTCCGTTGTCTGAAACAATATGAAGTTGAAGTAAAAGCAAGCAAACAAGTTTAGGTAAGATCCCAATGGGATGAGCGGGGAAGACGGGACAGATGAAGAATAGCTCTGGAGAGGAGTGTTCTTAGTAAGAGAAATAGAGCCAGGGCTTAACCCAGCAGCTAAGGCGATCGTGGGGCAGACTTGAGAACAGGAATAGCAGGGACTGTTGCATTGAACTTGTGGTAGTTGAAGTCTTGAATCTTGAGTAGCTGGCAGCAGGCTAGGTCACATCAGAGGGTAGAACACATATGGGAGTTATAGGAGTAACTGAAGAGGCAGGTTAGCAATGGAGCCATTTTCAAACTTTTTGAAGCTGCTTCTAGATAGGTGGTATAATTTAGCCTTGTTGCTGAAGGTGAAACGTAGAGGCTTGATGAACTCAAGAACTTGGGTGAGTGTGAAGTGAAGCGGTGATTCACATGCATACTTGACTGTTCCAGGACCGAGGCTTTTGTAGAGTTCAGTACAGGTCATGGCGTCAGTATTTGAAGGAGAAGTGTAAAAGGTAAGGTTTTCCCATGAGGGTTTACTGGAGTCGTCGTTATCTTCCTCTTCTGGAGTGTATTCACTGGGAGAATCTACAATGGTGGTAGCAGGTGACTGAGGTTCGACAGGAGCAGCTGTGAGGTGTAATGGTTGTGTAACAGCAGGCTGGGAGAGGTGGGAGGCGGTGGTTAAGCCAACTTGATCAACGTTGTCAGCGGTGGAAGTGGTTATAGAAGTTACAGGAGCAGTTGTTTGGGCAGGAGACAAGTCTGTAGGTGCAGTAAAGTTGGGAAGGATCTTGAGGATGTCTTCTGAAGGTGTGGATTCCGGAAAATTGAAGGCAGGCATGTTGTTCAGACGGAATAGTTCGTTAATAGTGGTGTTGAAAGTGCCGGGGCTTGCTGCGTTTGCAAGGTGTGCATACACCATGCAGTACAGCACCTTGGAAGGAGCACCGTCGGGGAGTGGAGAGAGGGAGTTGCTGGGCGATGGTGCCTGTAGATTAGCGTGTAGAGTCTTGATGGCGTCGGTTTGTGGCTTGGTTATTGCAGCATATGTCGGTGAATTGGAGGTCTTCTTCAGAACTTTAGTTTTCTTCAGTATGATTTCTTTCCTGAGTGGGCACTTAGCTGCAAGGGTATGATCATTACCCTTGCAGTTAAGACATGTTGGTGTTGTAGTAATGGTGCAGGATCTGAAATCGTGTCCATCATTCCCACATTTTGAACAAAACTTCTTATTCTTGATGGGGCAGTCCTTGGAGGTGTGATTATAGGAGTAGCAGGTCCAGCAGTGGGAGATGTATGTGAAACGTTCTTGTTCTATATGACTTGGGTGAATGTGGTAATATGAGATGGCCAGACCGTCAGAGAGAGCTTGGGCAGCCATGGAGATGTCTGAGAATGTAATCTTTAGCATTGATGTGGCGTTGGGGATCTTTGAGATGCTGTCTACCGAGGCCCACGTGTTTTGTTCCTCAATAGATGTCTTCAGTTGGTTTAGAAAGACACGTAAGCAAACACTATAACATATTTATTAGAAAACGTTTCGGTCCTGGAACCTAGAAGTGATCAAGGTTCCAGGACCGAAACGTTTTCTAATAAATATGTTATAGTGTTTGCTTACGTGTCTTTCTAAACCAACTTGTCGGTATTTATTACCAAGGTTTATACCAGATGTCTTCAGTGCTTCAGTAGAGAGAGAGGTGACGATATTGTCAAGTCTTTTCACAAAGACCGAACGTTTCGACTTCAAGAATGGAGACGGGGATAGAGTGAATTGTTGTGTTTGTAGGGTCCTGATTGAAGAGTCGTCCATTAGTTTTAGTGCTTCCGTGTCATCTGTGCAGACGACAATGAAGGAGTCTTTCAGAGAGTGGATTGCCGTAAACTTGACCTGCAGGCAGGTCCTAACGACGGTAGCTAAAGCTAACTTCGAGGAGTCATTTATTGCACCATTCACAGGCTTGATTTTCACACGATTCGACAGCATTGTGAAAAAGATATCACGTTTGTAGAATATAAATTCTACACCCCGACGGGGTCGAAGAGAGGCTTCTTGCGGTGTAGAGCAACTGACAATATGAAACATATTGTTCCATAGTATGAAACAATATGTTTCATATTGTTTCATACTATGGAACAATGCTCTTCTCCAAACTGAGGGACTGACCACCTCAAAACTTTAAGGGTGATGGACTGATTACATCGTCTTCAAGTATCTTCTGCTTCTATCAACTTTTCTGTACTCGACTGAAGAAGCCTATTGTGTAGGCGAAACGTTTCATAATAAAGATACCTAACTCTTGCATATGTGTCTTACCTAACAACCTGTCGGTATTTTATACCATTTTAATGTTCAAAGTTCTAAATGTTGGACAGGACAATAACCATGCCACATATAAACTAAATAATGTAGATCTTAATATTACGGATTGCGAAAAAGATTTAGGAGTTCTGGTTAGCAGTAATCTGAAACCAAGACAACAGTGCATAAGTGTTCGCAATAAAGCTAATAGAATCCTTGGCTTCATATCAAGAAGCATAAATAATAGGAGTCCTCAGGTTGTTCTTCAACTCTATACATCCTTGGTTAGGCCTCATTTAGATTATGCTGCACAGTTTTGGTCACCGTATTACAGAACGGATATAAATTCTCTGGAAAATGTACAAAGGAGGATGACAAAGTTGATCCCATGTATCAGAAACCTTCCCTATGAGGATAGACTAAGGGCCCTGAAACTGCACTCTCGGGAAAGACGTAGAATTAGGGGGGATATGATTGAGGTGTATAAATGGAAAACAGGAATAAATAAAGGATGCCCTCTCTTGAGCAACTTTACCAGCAGCTGAGAGAAGAGCTCAGAGTTGCTAAGATGGAGATACGGCGATTAACGGAGGAGAACAAGAGGATTCGTAGTAATCCTTCTGTTGTGAGTCCCCAGGTTAAGAGGGGAGCTTGGTCAGTGGCCGGGCAACATGGAACCAAGCTGAAGATCAAGAAAACGGTTGGAGAGGCAGAAACAACGAGAAACCAGAAGACTACCGTGGAAACTTCCAACTCATTCTCGGTGCTACCTGACGAATGTGAGTGTTCTACTGGGAATGCCACAACGAGCACCAAAGAAGCATTGGCAGACGTGAGTAAGACATCCTAGAAACCCCAACGAAGACCATCGAGAACGTCTTGACGAATTCTACAAGTGGTGTAATGCTACCTGGCGAATGTGAGTCGACTACTCGGAGCATCACGATGGACGACGCCAAGGAAGGTAAAAACATTGTTGTTGTTGGGGATAGCCAGATAAGGTACATGGATAGGGCATTCTGCTTGAAGGATAGGAGTAGGAGGCAGAGAGTGTGTTTTCCTGGGGCTGGGATGAAGGATATTGTTAGCCATCTGGATGATATCATGAGAGGTAATGGGAGCAATCCTATTATCTGTCTCAGTGCTGGAGGCAACGATGTTGGCAGACGTAGGAGTGAGGACCTGATTAGCAGGTATAGGTCAGCAATAGAGATAATTAGGAGGAAGGGTGGGAAACCTGTCATATGTGGCATTTTGCCAAGGAGAGGAGTTGGAAATGAATGGTTGTCCAGAGCAATTGGTGTCAATTGCTGGCTGGACAAATACTGTAAGAAAAATGCGGTAACATTCATTGACAACTGGGACCTCTTCTATGGCAGAAATGACATGTATGCCAGGGATGGGGTTCACTTATCTAGGTGTGGGGTGGGAGCACTGGCCAACGCAGTGGAGGGAGCTGTTAGGTCTTTAAACTAGGAATAGTTAGTGGTATGGGTTTTGGCGGGAAAACTGTGAAGTCGCAGGGTAGTAACATGAGTACTAGGAGAACTAGTAATAGGCAAAATGAGGTGGATATTGGAAAGCCAGTGGCACTAACTGACAAGGACAGTAATAGGTTTAGTGGAATAACAGAAAGGAGCAGGAAGGGTAAAGAGAGAGGAGGGCCATTAAATATGTATTACACAAATAGTCGCAGTGCTAGGAATAAGATGGACGAGTTGAGACTAGTTGCTAGTGCAGGTAACATTGATGTATTTGCCATTACTGAGACGTGGTTTAATTCAAAAAGTCGGGACATGCCTGCAGAATGTCACATTCAGGGTTTTAAATTGTTCCAAGTAGATAGAAGTATCGGGAAGGGGGGTGGGGTGGCATTGTATGTCCGAGATCGCTTGAACTATTGCATAAAAACGGGTATTAAGTCTGAAGTAACACATACAGAGTCTGTATTACAACCTAGGATTTCAAAGGCCTGTTATCCCAGGTGTAATGGGAGCAAAAGAAACCAGCAGAAAAAGTTTAGATATATTATCCTTCACCAATTTAGAACAGCAATATGTACACTATGTACAGTAATAAGTATAGTGCACGTCACGGTAAGCAAGGCAGAAATAGAAGCCACAAGATAGCAGACCGTGCTCAACCAGCTCTAGAATGGGAATGACAAGGGCAGACAGGAGAGCGGTATCCACATAACCTCTGCGATTGCCAATCCCACCTTCTTATTGGCTAGAACCTGGTCACTAGTTGAACGATGGGGCCCCATCACCAACTCTTAGCAACCTGGTTCGCTGGTTGGGGGAGATAGCCTGTAAATGAGGGTGTGTCCATGCGCCGAATAAAGGTTACGTACTCTTTGCATGCCACAGTCTGTTTGGATAGAATTTTCAGAGGGGCATGAAAAATTAATTTTAGGTGTGACATACCGTCCCCAAAATTTAGATAGGGACCAGGGGAGACTACTATGGGAGGAAATTGTTAGGGCCACAAGGCACGATAATGTAGTAATTCTAGGAGACTTTAACTTTAGTCATATTGATTGGAATTTCTTGACTGGGAATTTAGAATCATACGATTTCTTAGAAGTAGGATTTTTTTTGAAGCAGTTTGTGACAGAACCTACAAGGGGTAATAACCTGCTTGACTTAGTTCTGGCAAACAATGAATCCCTTGTTAATAATTTAGAAGTTTCAGAGGAACTGGGTGCTAGCGACCACAAATCAATTACATTTAGAATTGAATGGAAGTATGATAGTAGGGATAACTCAGTAACAGTCCCAGATTTTCGCTTAGCAGATTACGATGGGCTTAGAGAACACTTATCATCTGTTGACTGGGGTAACGAAGAGAGCTATCAATATGACAGTTTTCTGAACACAATACATGCTGCTCAAAGAACGTTTATCCCTTATAAGGAAATTAGATCAAATAGAAATGACCCAAAATGGATGAATAATAGGCTGAAATATCTACTAGGGCATAAGAAAGGAATTCATAGGCGTATCAAAAAAGGCGAGGGTCATCTTATGAATCAGTATATTGACATTAAGAGGGACATTAAAAAGGGGATAAGAAAGCTAAAAGAGACTATGAAATTAAAGTTGCTAGGGATTCTAAAACTAACCCAAAAAGTTTTTTCCAGGTCTATAGAACAAAAGTCAGAGATAAGATAGGTCCCCTTAAAAATAACTATGGGCATCTTACTGACAAAGAGAATGAAATGTGCTCGATTTTAAATAATTATTTTCTCTCGGTTTTTACACAGGAAGACACTAATAATATTCCGGTAATTAATTTTTTATAGTGGACCAGAAGAAGATAAATTATGTAACATCACAGTCACTAGTGAAATGGTTGTGAAGCAGATAGACCGACTGAAGCAAAATAAGTCACCGGGTCCTGATGAGGTTTTTTCAAGGGTTCTTAAGGAATGCAAAATGGAAGTCTGTGAACCATTAACTAATATTTTTAATTTATCTCTTCAAACAGGTGTAGTGTCTGATATGTGGAAGATGGCTAATGTAATTCCTATTTTTAAAACAGGGGACAAGTCGTTACCGTCAAATTACCGCCCAATAAGCCTGACCTCAATTGTAGGCAAATTACTAGAGTCAATTATAGCAGAGATTATAAGAAGCCATCTCGATAAGCATAGCTTGATTACGGATACTCAGCATGGATTCACAAGAGGCCGGTCTTGTCTAACTAATTTATTAACTTTCTTCAGTAAAGCTTTTGAGGCTGTTGACCACGATAAAGAATTTGATATTGTTTGGTAATAAATGGTATAAAATACCGACACAATGGAAATATAAACACAAATGCAGTATAATGTGATCCTTTATTGACAACGTTTCACCCACACAGTGGGCTTTCTCAAGTCACACACGGATCTACCTGGGGTACGAACGAACGAACGAACGAAAGTTCAGGTAAGATCCCAAATGGGATGAGCGGGGAAGACGGGACAGACGAAGAATAGTGCTGGAGAGGAGTGTTCTTAGTCGTAGAAATAGAGCCAGGGCTTAACCCAGCAGCAAAGGCGATCGTGGGACAGATATTGAAAAGAGAAATTCCGGTTCTTCTGTTGGGACTCCGGTGGGGTGAGCTGAGAGTAAGGGACTTGCGACGTTTAGAGCTAGAGAGGAGTGCAGAACTGAGTCATGTCTTAACCAAAAAAGCTAAGGCGAACGTGGGTCAGAGAATGGTACGTGTCTTAGAAGGTACCTGTCAGCGGATCCAAGGTTATTTGTAAGTAGGGTTAGGAGCAGGATCATGCATGGAGTAGAAAAGGTTGTGTTGGTTTGTGGGTCTGCGAATGTCTTCGTCAAGGAGAGAGGTCCAGTAGTCATGTCGTGTCTCAAGTTTGTCTATCTGTCTGTCACTGAGCCTCTTCCAGCACAGATTCAGCGCAGGGACGTCTAACTGGGCATGGAGAGACTCGCTTGTGGCGAAGTCCTCCCATCTGACATCAAGCACCCAGCGCAGCGCCTTGTTCTGGACACGCTGCAGTTTAAGTAAGTTTGTTTTTGATAAATTAGACACATGTGCAACTCTTGGGTATCATTATTGAGGAAACGTTTCGCCACACAGTGGCTTCATCAGTCCATACAAAGGAGAATCTTGAAGAACAGGAGGAGAATGAGGTAATCAGTCCCTCAACCTTGAGTTGATGTGGTCAGTCCATCAATCTTGAATAGAATACGGCATACGTGCTGAGAAGGAGCTTATAAACCGTTGGCAGGAGAGGTGCAGAAGTCATAGGTCGTGTAACATTTGTTCAATGTTGAAGTAGGTCGTGCCCAAGAATTAGGCAAGCGAAGAATTCCCAAGTATTAAGATCCCAAGAAGTTGCAGTGTCTGACAGGTTTGTAGATGAATGGTTCAGAGAACCGACATGTTGATAAATTAGACACATGTGCAACTCTTGGGTATCTTTATTGAGGAAACGTTTCGCCACACAGTGGCTTCATCAGTCCATACAAAGGAGAATCTTGAAGAACAGGAGGAGAATGAGGTACTCAGTCCCTCAACCTTGAGTCGATGTGGTCAGTCCATCAATCTTGAATATAATACGGCATACGTGCTGAGAAGGAGCTTATAAACCGTTGGCAGGAGAGGTGCAGAAGTCATAGGTCGTGTAACATTTGTTCAATGTTGAAGTAGGTCGTGCCCAAGAATTAGGCAAGCGAAGAATTCCCAAGTATTAAGATCCCAAGAAGTTGCAGTGTCTGACAGGTTTGTAGATGAATGGTTCAGAGAACCGACATGTTGATAAATTAGACACATGTGCAACTCTTGGGTATCTTTATTGAGGAAACGTTTCGCCACACAGTGGCTTCATCAGTCCATACAAAGGAGAATCTTGAAGAACAGGAGGAGAATGAGGTAATCAGTCCCTCAACCTTGAGTCGATGTGGTCAGTCCATCAATCTTGAATAGAATACGGCATACGTGCTGAGAAGGAGCTTATAAACCGTTGGCAGGAGAGGTGCAGAAGTCATAGGTCGTGTAACATTTGTTCAATGTTGAAGTAGGTCGTGCCCAAGAATTAGGCAAGCGAAGAATTCCCAAGCATTAAGATCCCAAGAAGTTGCAGTGTCTGACAGGTTTGTAGATGAATGGTTCAGAGAACCGACATGTTGATAAATTAGACACATGTGAAAACTCTTGGGTATCTTTATTGAGGAAACGTTTCGCCACACAGTGGCTTCATCAGTCCATACAAAGGAGAATCTTGAAGAACAGGAGGAGAATGAGGTAATCAGTCCCTCAACCTTGAGTCGATGTGGTCAGTCCATCAATCTTGAATAGAATACGGCATACGTGCTGAGAAGGAGCTTATAAACCGTTGGCAGGAGAGGTGCAGAAGTCATAGGTCGTGTAACTTTTTGTTCAATGTTGAAGTAGGTCGTGCCCAAGAATTAGGCAAGCGAAGAATTCCCAAGTATTAAGATCCCAAGAAGTTGCAGTGTCTGACAGGTTTGTAGATGAATGGTTCAGAGAACCGACATGTTGATAAATTAGACACATGTGCAACTCTTGCCTAATTCTTGGGCACGACCTACTTCAACATTGAACAAATGTTACACGACCTATGACTTCTGCACCTCCCCTGCCAACGGTTTATAAGCTCCTTCTCAGCACGTATGCCGTATTCTATTCAAGATTGATGGACTGACCACATCGACTCAAGGTTGAGGGACTGATTACCTCATTCTCGTCCTGTTCTTCAAGATTCTCCTTTGTATGGACTGATGAAGCCACTGTGTGGCGAAACGTTTCCTCAATAAGATACCCAAGAGTTGCACATGTGTCTAATTTATCAACATGTCGGTTCTCTGAACCATTCATCTACAAGTTTGTTTTTGCTGCAAGAGAGAGGGCTAGAGGAGAGTAAGTTATCAGAGGACGTATTAGGGATTTGTAGAGGTGTAGTTTGGTGCGTTGAGAGGCATGTTTCAGCTTGTAGAGGCCCGCAAGGGCCTTACTAGCTATTGCATGCCTTGAGTGAATGTGTCCGTGTAAACGAAGAAGGTAGTCAAGATTAACGCCAAGGACAGTGACAGATTGTGTGATAGGGAAGTAAGTGCGGGTGTCAGCTGTTCTGAGTTCGACAGGTAATGGAGGATCACGTTTCCTGTAGTTAAAATACGTAATGCTGGATTTTGCTGCATTGGTTTTGATCCTCCATTTTTTTTCCCCAGATGGCTATCCTGTCAACCTCATTTTGTGTTTTGTGTGTGAGTGTATCTATATTGGCATGAGTGATAAGTTGTGTAATGTCGTCTGCATAGGCTAGTGTGATGGAGTTGTGGTATACAGGTGTTGGAATGTCGTTAGTGTATAAAATGTAGAGGGTAGGGGAGAGGACAGATCCCTGGGGTACTCCAGCATTTAGTGTGAAGTAGTCAGAGTAACAGCCTTGGAATTTGATTCTCATGGTACGGCCGTCTAGGAAGTTGCAGAGGAGTTTACGAGTATTGAGAGGCAGGTTGAAGTTAGTGCAGAGTTTGTACTTGAGCCCTTCATGCCAGACAGTGTCAAAAGCTTTTTCAACGTCTTTTGCAACCAGGGCTGTCCTGTTTCTTTGTTTTGTGTTGATGTGGATGTAGTTGAGAATTATGTTAATGGCATCCTGTGTGGATCTGTGTGTTCTGAAGCCAAACTGGCCATCTGAAAGTAGAGAATTATGTTCCAGGTATCTGCGAAGGCGATGATTAATGAGTTTTTCAAAGAGTTTTCCTAAAGTTTCGAGGAGTGCCGGGCCACTACTTGGAAGGGCCCGGGCCGGGAGAATACCGGCGAATCTTTAACAACAACAACAGTTCACACTTGAGGAAGAAGTCGACAACACTCTTCCTTTCCTTGATGTTCTGCTCTGCAAAGCTGACCACGAACTTCGTTTTAAAGTCTATCAAAAACCCACCAACCAAAACGATCTTCTCCACTTCTACTCTCACCACGACACCAAAACCAAACGTGGTGTAATTATAGGCTTCTTCCTACGTGCACTCAGAATCTGCAGCAATGAGTTCCTTGAGGAAGAATGCACTATAATTGAACAAGTATTTTCCAAACTCCACTATCCTAGTCACTTCATCAGAGACTGCAGACGGCGGTCATTAAACATCTTCAACACACCCAGAGAAGACACTGCCGAGAAGAGATACATAGTCCTCCCCAACAACTCCATTGCCAAACATGTTTCCAACATCTTTGCCAAAACATCATTCCAAGTATCTACCTCCACAACCAGACCATCAAGGACATCACCAGTAGTAGACAGGACAAGCCTCCATCCTCTGCAGGGGTATACATAATCCCTTGTAATGACTGCAACAAATTATATGTGGGCGAAACATCAAGAGACCTCCAAACACGCATTTCAGAACACCAATATGCAAGCAGGACTGACGATACAAGGAATGCCTGTGTACAGCATCGCAATTACACACAACCATTTAATTAACTACAGAAACTCAAGACTTATAGCCACAGAAGACAACACTCAATACAGAAGAATCCTGGAATCATCGCTTATCTCTATAACCAACAATTTCAACCAGAACAATGGCTTCTATAACATAGCTGAACCACTCGCCAAGAAACTTCTTCATCGCTATCCCACATAAGAACATAGAACACTGCAGAAGGTCTACAACTTGTCCAATACCCCTGCCAAGCTACCCAAGACTCTATAACCCCACCCGGTGGATCATCAGATGCAGCATTCTTCACCTGACCTCAACATTCTGACTATAAATACTCTCGTACCTTCCAACCCCAGGTAGATCCGTGTGTGACTTGAGAAAGCCCACTGTGTGGGTGAAACGTTGTCAATAAAGGATCACATTATACTGCATTTGTGTTTATATTTCCATTGTGTCGGTATTTTATACCATTTATTACCATCGTGTCAAACACTGTAGTAGAAATGGATCCTTCACACAGAGAATACCTGGACCTTCTTCTAAAGGCTTACTCACTTCGCAACAGACACAATTTTCTTCGTGATTGCATCCAAGAAATGGTCTTACCAAGATCCACACCTCCTCAAATTGCCAACATCAAACCACCTTTCTCCGCTACAGCTCGGACCTACCTTGAAGAGTGTGCAGATGACTTAAACAAAGCTACAAAGGAAGCTTTTCTCCAAGCCAGAACACTAGGCACAACACTCCGGGGCAACATGAACAGACGCACCGCCGAAATCATTCGCAGCAGAGTTACCACAGCGAATGTTCAACAGAAGATCAGACTTATTAGAAAACTACAAACACTCTGCGATAATAGTAACTGGAAAAGTTTAGGAAGACCTGAAATTATTCAAAATCTTTCATCTCGTCCACTGTCAACCACAGAAACTGAAGCCCTCAGCTTAGGCCTCAAATTCGCAACAGGAATTACGAAACCAAAACAAGACCTCAATTTCATCGCCAAAAACTACAGACACAATGACTCCGACTTCCAAAAAGGCTATCTTCAAGGCATCATCTCAGCAGCCATCTCAACACACAGCTCCCCAGTCATACCTCGACGTTACATCAATGCACTCAAAGGTTTAGCAGAAGACACGACCATCAGAGTCACCACCGCTGATAAAGGAGGTGGTGTTGTTATCATGAACACTGACGATTACAGGAACAAAATGCTCAATCTGCTTAATGACCCAGATACCTACAAACCTCTCACAACTAACCAAGTGGACAACCTTACTAAACTTTTCTTCAAAGGACTCGCCGCATTCTGAGGGGCTCAGAACAAGGGAAGAAACTTCTGCACACCATGCCCAACAACCCAGACCTGCCAGAATGTATGGCCTGCCAAAGGGCTCACAAGCCTGGTATCCCACTGAGGCCCATATCCTCGGGAATAGGCAGTGCTCCCCACCAGCTCTCAGGAATTCTCGCCAAACACCTCTCTAAACTCTTGGGCACTATCAGTCCAGCACATCTCAAACACTCGGGTGATCTTCTCAATCGCATTCGCGACATCAACATCAGGAACAAAAAACTTTCCAGCCTTGACGTGACTTCCCTATTCACCAAAGTACCTACTACACAAGCCATCGATCTCTTGCGCAGGAAAATTGACGATTCACTTGATCTTCCCATTCCAGCCAGCGATTTCATCGACCTTGTTGAACTATGTGTTGGCTTTACGTGTTTCTCCTTCGAAAATCACCTCTTTCAGCAGACTTTTGGACTACCCATGGGTTCGCCACTCAGTGCAGTCCTGGCGAACTTATACATGGAACATCTAGAAGCCGAACGTTTCTCCACCATTATTCCTTCGTCTGTCACCTGGCTCCGTTATGTTGACGACATTCTCCTCATAACTCCTAAACGCTTCAACGTTCAAGCTCTCCAAGACAAGCTCAACCAGGTCGAGCCTTCAATCCAGTTCACACTTGAGGAAGAAGTCGACAACACTCTCCTTTCCTTGATGTTCTGCTCTGCAAAGCTGACCACGAACTTCGTTTTAAAGTCTATCGAAAACCCACAAACCAAAACGATCTTGATAAATTAGACACATGTGCAACTCTTGGGTATCTTTATTGAGGAAACGTTTCGCCACACAGTGGCTTCATCAGTCCATACAAAGGAGAATCTTGAAGAACAGGAGGAGAATGAGGTAATCAGTCCTCAACCTTGAGTCGATGTGGTCAGTCCATCATTTTTGAATAGAATACGGCATACGTGCTGAGAAGGAGCTTATAAACCGTTGGCAGGAGAGGGTGCAGCAGTCATAGGTCGTGTAACATTTGTTCAATGTTGAAGTAGGTCGTGCCCAAGAATTAGGCAAGCGAAGAATTCCCAAGTATTAAGATCCCAAGAAGTTGCACAGTGTCTAAGTTTTAAAATGGTTCAAACCCAAAATTAAAATTAGACACGGGCAACTTCTTGGGATCTTTATTGGGAAGTTTCGCCCAACAGGGCCACCATTCCTTTAACAAAGGAAACTTGAAGAACGGAAAAGTTTTCAGCCAAACCTTGATCGATTGGTCCACCATCATCTTGAATAAAATTACCATCTCTTGGGTCTTAAAACCTTGAGGGAGGTGAAGCCACTGGTGGGAAACTTTTTCAATAAAGAAAAAGGTTCCCCAAAAGAATTTTACAAGCGGTTTCCCATATTAAACCCAAAGAATTGAAATTCGGGGACAAGGGTTTGTTGTAATTTCAGAAACCAATTGAAAATTTAAGACCATGTGCGCCCTTTTGGGGAACTTTTTTAGAACCTTTCCCCCACTTTGGCCATACCCTTTTCAAGGGATTCTTGAAAGAAAGGGGGGGAAAATGAAAATCATTCCCCCCCAAACCTTTGATGGATGTGGCCAGTTCAAATTTTAATAAAATACCCATAGTGGGGAAAGGGCTTTTTTACAACCTTTTGGCCGGAAAATTTGCAAAAAGTCAAACCTGAAATTTTGGTCAATTTTGGGGAATTCGTGCCAAAAATTGGCAAGCGAAAATTCCAATTTAGAACCAAAAAGTGCATTCCCCTGCCAGGTTTTAAGTTTCAGAGACCGAATTTTTTAAATTAGGAACGGGCCAATCGGATCTTTTTGAGGAAAACTTTCCCCCCGGGGTTCTTAAAGTTCCCATCCGGAGAACTTGAAGACGGGGGAAAGGTTTCCTCAATTGAGTCGATTGATGTGCCCTAATTAATAGAATACGGCTTCTCTGAAACTTAAAAACTTGGGCAGGGGGGCACTGCAATCTTGGGATCTTAATACTTGGGAATTCTTCGCTTTGCCTAATTCTTGGGCACGCCCTACTTCAACATTAAACAAATGTTACACGACCTATGACTGCTGCACCTCTCCTCCCAACGGTTTATAAGCTCCTTCTCAGCACGTATGCCTTATTCTATTCAAGATTGATGGACTGACCACATCGACTCAAGGTTGAGGGACTGATTACCTCATTCTCCTCCTGTTCTTCAAGATTCTCTTTGTAGGACTGATGAACCCACTGTGTGGCGAACGTTTCCTCAATAAAGATCCCCAAGAGTTGCACATGTGTCAAATTTATCAACATGTCGGTTCTCTGAACCATTCATCTACAAACCTGTCAGACACTGCAACTTCTTGGGATCTTAATACTTGGGAATTCTTCGTTTGCCTAATTCTTGGGCACGACCTACTTCAACATTGAACAAATGTTACACGACCTATGACTGCTGCACCTCTCCTGCCAACGGTTTATAAGCTCCTTCTCAGCACGTATCCCGTATTCTATTCAAGATTGATGGACTGACCACATCAAACTCAAGGTTGAGGGACTGTTTTCCCTCATTCTCCTCCTGTTCTTCAAGATTCTCCTTTGTATGGACTGTTTGAAGCCACTGGTGTGGCGAAACGTTTCCTCAATAAAGATACCCAAGAGTTGCACATGTGTCTATTTATCAACATGTCGGTTCTCTGAACCATTCATCTAAAAACCCTGTCAGACACTGCAACTTCTTGGGATCTTAATACTTGGGAATTTTTCCCGCTTGCCTAATTCTTGGGCACGGACCTACTTCAACATTGAACAAATGTTACACGACCTATGACTGCTGCACCTCTCCTGCCAACGGTTTATAAGCTCCTTCTCAGCACGTATGCCGTTTTCTATTCAAGATTGATGGACTGACCACATCGACTCAAGGTTGAGGGACTGAATTACCTCATTCTCCCCCTGTTCTTCAAGATTCTCCTTTGTATGGACTGATGAAGCCACTGTGTGGCGAAACGTTTCCTCAATAAAGATACCCAAGAGTTGCACATGTGTCTAATTTATCAACATGTCGGTTCTCTGAACCATTCATCTAAAAACCCTGTCAGACACTGCAACTTCTTGGGATCTTAATACTTGGGAATTCTTCGCTTCCCTTTAATTCTTGGGCACGACCTACTTCAACATTGAACAATGTTACACGACCTATGACTGCTGCACCTCTCCTGCCAACGGTTTAAAAGCTCTTTCTCAGCACATATGCCGTATTCTATTCAAGATTGATGGACTGACCACATCGATCAAGGTTGAGGGACTGATTACCTCATTCTCCTCCTGTTCTTCAAGATTCTCCTTTGTATGGACTGATGAAGCCACTGTGTGGCGAAACGTTTCCTCAATAAAGATACCCAAGAGTGACATGTGTCTATTTATCAACATGTCGGTTCTCTGAACCATTCATCTACAACGATCTTCTCCACTTCTACCTCACCACGACACCAAACCAAACGTGGTGTGATTATAGGCTTTTTCCCTACGTGCACTCAGAATCTGCAGCAATGAGTTCCTTGAGGAAGAATGCAACTATAATTGAACAAGTATTTTCCAAACTCCACTATCCTAGTCACTTCATCAGAGACTGCAGACGGCGGGCATTAAACATCTTCAACACACCCAGAGAAGACACTGCCGAGGAGAGATACATAGTCCCCCCCAACAACTACATTGCCAAACATGTTTCCAAAAATCTTTGCCAAAACATCATTCCAAGTATCTACCTCCACAACCACGACCATCAAGGGGCATCACCAGTAGTAGACGGACAAGCCTCCATCCTCTGCAGGGGTATACATAATCCCTTGTAATGACTGCAACAAATTATATGTGGGGCGAAACATCAAGAGACCTCCAAACACGCATTTCAGAACACCAATATGCAAGCAGGAACTGAATACAAGGAATGCCTGTGTACAGCATCGCAATTCACACAACCATTTAATTAACTACAGAAACTCAAGATTTATAGCCACAGAAGACAACACTCAATACAGAAGAATCCTGGAATCATCGCTTATCTCTATAACCAACAATTTCAACCAGAACAATGGCTCTATAACATAGCTGAACCACTCGCCAAGAAACTTCTTCATCGCTATCCCACATAAGAACATAGAACACTGCAGAAGGTCTACAACTTGTCCAATACCCCTGCCAAGCTACCCAAGACTCTATAACCCCACCCGGTGGATCATCAGATGCAGCATTCTTCACCTGACCAACATTCTGACTATAAATACTCTCGTACCTTCCAACCCCTAAAATCTACTGCAAATATTACCAGCATCACCGCTGCTCCACCGCTGTCACAACATCCACTAGACACAGAGATGGACCAATCAGAGACCTCTGAGACGTCGGCAAAACCCACCAATGAGAGTCCACTACCCTTTCATCCACTGCTAGAGCAACTGACCAGTCGGAAATCTCGCCTTCACCAGTTCAGCCACCAGCCAAGAAAGCAAAAACACAAGACACTGCGGATGCACCTCACGGTGCCACTGTCACTGACACTGCTGCACCACAACAAGTCCGATATCTGAAGGTGTATACTTCTACACAACCAAGCAGTATAAGAACACAATGCTGTCTTCAGAAATCATCATCACCTCCAGACGGAACAGTCAAGTATACCTACGACCAAACTGCTACATACACCACTGCAGACATGACCAGACTACTCACTGCCAACACCCAACACCTTGTGGAAGTCAAGTACACCTCAAAGAGGAAATTCAGGATGCTTCAGAATAGGGACCTTGAAGACGGTACCCTCGTCTAGCACGACTATCCATGACCATTCACCCAGCACTTTGCTGTCCGCTAAAGCTGGGGTGTGGCTCCAATCAACCCTGTAACTGCTGCCTCTGCCCAACTGCGCTTCTCTTTGGGGAAGTCAGCGCAAGATAGAAGAAGACGACATCCTCCAACCGGAGGGCCAAGAAAGAAGAAAGATGATTATCGTCACCCCCCACCCGGGGGGCCACTGCCGGGTCACCATCTGGAGAAGACCTGGGCCAGAAGGACCTGCGAATCAACATGAATGAAAATGAACACCAACACACGACACTCCACACAGGAGAGCACAGCGCTAGCACGATCGACACCATGCATTGCCCTTCTAGGGCATGGTTGGTGCCAGAGCCCGAGTTTGTACCTTACAAGATGAGGGGGGTACTTGTGCCTCCTCCCATGGGAGACTTAGGTCTCAGACACTCCCTAGACAGGGAGCCAGTGCCGGGCCACCACTTGGAAGGGCCCGGGCCGGGAAAATACTGGCGAATCTTTAACAACAACCCCAGGTAGATCCATGTGTGACTTGAGAAAGCCCACTGTGCGGGTGAAACGTTGTCAATAAAGGATCACATTATACTGCATTTGTGTTTATATTTCCATTGATATTGTTTACTTAGATTTTAGTAAGGCATTTGATAGAGTTTCTGCACCAAAGACTGTTGAAGAAAGTAGCAGCTCATGGCATTGGGGGAGGGTGCTCTCGTGGATCGAATCATGGCTCACAACAGGAAGCAGAGAGGTTTTTTAAATGGGGTTAAAACCCAGTGGGG